>CM066035.1:735294650-735498733 GCA_033557465.1 Ichthyophis bannanicus
GCGAGGCGTCCCCTCGGTGCGCCATCCACGGCCCACACGTCGTTTGTGCACATGCCAGCACACCACAAACCATGCCCAGTGTGTGTTTTGTGTGCTGGCAGGTGCATACAGTAGATGTGATTGGAGGCAGTGGATGGTGTGGCAGAGGGACATCCGTCCTCCTGCTTTTACACCTGCCGGTGTCTGACGCGGCAGCCGTTCAAGCAGGGTGGTGCAATGCGTTGGAGCATTACTCAGCCGTCGTTGACCTCTGCTGAACGGATTCAACAGGCGTCTGCCGTGACGGGCACCTGTGATGAACACATGTGGCCCTTTTGCTGGCCTGTTGTCAGGGGTGCATACTATTCTATGACAGTTTTGATCGGGTGGACAGGGTTTGTTTTGGCCACTGTTGCCAGCAATTGGTTTTTGTAAATATTAAAGTGTTTCTACAGATTTAAAGTAGGCTGACGTGTGTTCCCCTTAACCACTCACTATGGATGCAAGCATGGGATACTGTGTATGGACCTGTCATAGGCAGGAAACGTAGAACATGGGTATCATACGTGGAACAGCGCCACATGCAGGTCATGTGGGCTAAATATGTGTGTCCTGAGCATGGGCCCAGGGTAGGCACTATGAGATGTTCCATTTTAAGGGTTTTTCCCGGACTCATCCAGGACACAGGGATGGGGTCTGTTTGAACAAAATGTGTCCAGTGGGACAGCATCATTGTTACATTAGCGCATGGCACCCATGTCTGTCTGTGACACATGCATGCCATGGGGGTGGCGGGACCAGACCTGTAACCAGTGTTAAGGACAGGGGCAATGGCCACACAGTGCACCCCAATGTGTGGGGTACAAGGGGATGGAAATGGTCCATGGATTTGCATTTATTGGCTGTTGTAACCTCGTAGAAGGCCCCCAGGTGCAATTGGGGGTATGTGTAAACCGGTCCGCTGCAGCCGAGGGACCCAGTCGAAAACACACTGTGCAGGTCAGAAATGGCATGTGGAGGCATTTGTGACAGTATATACCTTACAGTGCAAACAACCCATCCAGCAATGGGCCTGGGTGAAGGGTCCTATGGTCATGGGCAAAACCATGCATGTGCACACGACATAGGGGACCACTATGGACGAACACAAGTTGGGAATGCCACGTTACATGTATTTTGTCCAAACTATTTACTTTACACAGTTACGCCACGCCGGCGTGGCCGCCCACGTCTTGGCCCACGGCGGCAACAACCCCCCCCCCTTGTGTCTGGACCTCTCCCCCCTCTGCTGGTGCCTGTGGGTGGGGGCGGTGGTGGTCCGGTGGCTGTTGGTGGTGGTGGTTGTGCATAAACCGCTCCATTACGGCAAAGCATGCCCCTCCCCTCCAGGGCAACTGACACATCCGTATGATATAGGGATGGCCCTTGATAGTCCCTGCCTTAGGTTGGCCAATCTCCTGCGTATTGGCATCCACAGTCTAATGCCTCAGAGCTGCCAGGTCCTGACAATAGGCCTGTGGGGGGAACATATGGGTGGTTGTGTGAGATACCTGTCCAGGAATTCAACGGTCAAGACACACAACAAGGTGACACACTATAAACACATGATTGTCATTGTGATTGTACCAAACTCATAGCTAGGGCACTGTGGATATTGGTTATTGAAACCTTCATTTGTAAGGGGAAAGTGTATGTCAAAGCCACACACAGGACATGGTTCATTTACGTGTGATGTGGGAGGGCAAACACAGGGATACAAACAGGGGGGGGGGGCTGCGTGCACACACGCCACGTACTGCAGACCTTAGCCAATAAGTCTTGGGGACAGATAGCAAAACACATGTCCATTGGGTAGGGGGGTGGAGTCGTGTGCGATTTGACATCAAACAACACACCTGGGGTATACGCATTGATGAAGGGCGATAGGTTGTGAACATCCAGACCAGGTGGCGACCACAGTTGGGGGGATGACACGCAGCATGGGACAGTGTGACAGGTGCAGCGCTAGGTTTGGACTATGAGGGATGGGGGTGGGAGCAAGCAGGATTCTCAACTCTTACGGGGGCAGAGTCCCCTACTGCCGCTCATGTGTCTGACAGGCAGAGGGGTTCAGCATACAACAGGGCAAAAACGACCATGTGGCAGATAAACAGTGCATGTACACCTTGGTACACATGTTGGGAGGCTTCCACAACATGGCATGGGGAGGACCAGATGGTTGGCACGCACAAGGCGTGACAGCCCGCAAAATGGCACGAGAGTCAATGGTTCTGCCTGAGCATGCCGGGCCCACGCAACAGCAGGTGGGGAAGCCCTAGGGAAGAGTGGTGAGTCACAGAGCTGGGGGGGGGGGGCATCCCTTGATTGTGGTTGGCAGCAGGGGTGTCCACCTGTGGAGGTGGCCAGTCTTTCAAAACACATCAGGGGGCATAAGATAACCCTGTGTCATCCGTTGGGTTAGTCACAGGAACCGATGCAATTTTTGCACCTCATGTTCACATAACATACATGAACGGGACATGTGGAGAGGTCTGTTCTGTATGTCACACAGCCTACCTTAGTTGTGGACCAGACACGCGGTCTTCCAGGGACCTGTAACACTCCGCAAACTCATGGGTACATGATCTTAGACCCACTGTCCCTGTCTGTAAATCGTGTTATATATGGTGTGTCTGAAGACATTTTGAGTGTTAATTTCATATTTTCGGAATTGTTTTTACACCTGTTTGATGCAGACTGTTAGGGGATGGGGTCCTGTGTGACGTTACATGACATACCTTTTTTAAGGTTTGTGTCTGTCCCCTCGGATTTGTCTTCTCCTGGCTCTTAGGGGACACATGTCATGATTTGTGTACTGCCAACGGCTGGGCTACTTCGATGAGGCCCAGTTTTCGTAAAGTTGCTAATGCATATTGATTGGAGGTTTTGGCTCACCCACATGATGTGTTTACCTTAAATCTTGCATTCCGTAGTAATGTCTGCATCTCGTAGGTGTAAACCAACCCTAGGGTGTGTAGGGTGTGTTGTGAACATTAACATTTCAGCTAACATAGGTCCCCCCCCATTTATTGTTGAAAAAATGTGTACCGTCTAACGGAGACACACATGTCACAGCTGAGGAAGGTATGTTGTCACATGCAGCACAGACACATCCCAAATCCCACTAGACTAGTGGTTTGTGTGCATTGTGGTTGTGACGGTGGGTGTTTATATTGACTGTTCATCCTCTCAGCTGTGCACATGTTGTGGTGCGTCACACACCTTGCCAACAAAACAAAAATACTGTCTGACAGTAGCCCACCTATAAAAAGGCTATGTGATTCGGTATCAACATTCCAAATACATGTTCAAAATGTCATAGGTGTTTGGGTATTTGGACGGTTTACACAGGTTTCGAACATAGTTTTCCCTGCAAGACAATGTGCTGCACATACTGTATCTGACGGTAGTTGCACTATTAGGTTGGGTTAACCTCGAGTGCCGCTCTGTGTAGTTTAAACACATTAAACATCTACTGGCGAAGTAAGATGCACAGCTTGTATCTACTGTTGCACACAGCAGTACTGAACATTGGAGGTAACATTGTTTATCCACCCACCTATGTGCATCCTGGTGTGAAGATGCAGCGTGGGCTCTCAGCTCCTCGAAAGTGAAGGACATCCTCGCATAAATTCATACTGCCATTTGTGGTGGCACAGCACCTGTCTGGACCATAGACATCATTGGTGGGGTTCTGCTTGGCTGTGGGCTCCAGGGGGCCCCTCCTGGAACACTGGGGCCTTGCCCCCGAAAATATCAGTCAATTCAGCCTCCTGCCAGGATGTGCGTGGCTTCCATATCATCCCCCTCCTCCTCCTCCTCCTTCTACCTCCTCCCATGTGAAGCACCATGGTACTGTAGTCACCTGTTATTTTGGGCAAACACAGATAGCACCCATATGTTTACGCACAACACCTATGTATACGTGTGTGCCTGCAGACAACACATAACCTGATGGTGTGGGGAACCTGCATGGTGTACTGCATAAGCAGGGCCCCCTACGCACTCCCATACCTGTCTCTCAACACCATGTACCTGTACCAGGGGACCCATGTGTGTGTCTTAGGCCTGCACACCTTGTTTGTTTTCCCATGCTTCTGTTTCTGACTGCAAATTTGTGCATTTGGCATCCCCTTCCAGTCTCTCACCCCATCTGGCAAACATATGTCCACTCAGGGCGGCTCATTTCCCACACTTACACCGGCTTTTTTCTCCCCCCTGTGTGAAGTGTGTCATGCCATTGAGCAGGGCATATTTCCGTGGGACATACTGTCATCACAGTGCTGACATGTGTTTGGGCACTGACACTTTTTACGTAAAATTGCCGCGAGCTGCGCATGTAAATCATCTTGTGGCCATTGGGCACGCCCATGCAGCACTGTTGGCGTATAGTATGTCACATACACCATGCACTATTGTCAGGCCAATGCAATATTACAGGGGATGAGAAGCACTGTTTGTGGGGGTAGGTAAGGGGGCTGGTAACACTTTGCAATGTTTGGTACAGATTTTGGGGGATACGGATGGGATGAGGGACAGATGGTGCAATGTGTCCCTGAAACATGGCAACGAAGAACGGGGTGAGACAAAAGCACAATACAAAAGACGTGTGTAGCTCTTGAGGGACCAAAAACATTGTGTGAAGTGAAGACATATGTATCAGTGGTCCCAACACAGGCCATGTTTTGCTGCCTTCCACAGGGGCAGAGGGTGGCCAAAAACATCTGCCCTTATCCCTTGAGAATACTTGTATTACTACACCTTGCCCAATTCATTGTCAAACGCATGTGAGAGGGAAAGGGTTCCGAAACATTATGCTGCACTTGGGGTCTGCTGTAATGCGCAGGCGTACGTACAATGCTATTCAAACCGCTCTTTCCGTCATTTACAGCAGTGCTTTTCTCCGTCCTTCACAACAAGACAGTCACACTATGTCCACATTTTTGCTTGAACGTGTTCAAAATGTAACTGTGAAGGTGAAGGAGGGAGATAGTACAGTTAAAGATGTAACGCGTAATGTGTGATGTGCATTACCTCAAACGCCTGCCATTATCTGCAGTACTCCAAATGCTCCATAGTGGTAGGGGAACCTTCCCTTTCACATGCTTGTTTATACGTTTGGTGGCCAAGGTGTAGGATTACATGTGTATGTTTTGAGGAAGATGGAGCAACTTTTTTAGGGGCACTTATTGCACCGCTAAGGCTGTGCAGCACAACCCAGCCTAGGTTGCTTATGTGGCATATGTCGTTCACACAACCATGTTGTTGTCCGCCTGGGTTTTCCACGTCTTGGTATTGGCTTGATGTACCTTTTTGGGTGTGCGTGTGTGCTTGTGTTGCACAAAACAGGGAGTGCAGGGGTACAGCACCCACCTCTGACACCCGCAGAGGTACATGATGGGGCTTTGAGGAGAGTAATGGGAGTGCATGTGGGAAAATGTAGGATGTCTACACAAAGGGGATTTCAGGAAGGTCTGGAGAGATAAAGGATATGCGTATCATACTTACCTGCATGCGGATGTGCTGTATCCAGGGCCGCAGGGATTCCATAGGTATATATTGGCCCCAGTCTTTCCGCAAGCTGCTGCTCCAGGGACGTGAGCATGGGTGGTAGGGGGCCCCCGCCACCTGTGCCCCTAGCATGGTGTTCCTCAGCTGCCATGTGCTGGCGCACCCCTCTTTTTATGTCACTAAACCTCTTCTTCAGACTACCTCAGCAAACTCCCCTGCGGACCTCCTCCCACACCGCATTACGTCCTGCTGTTCTTGTTCGGCTGCTGAGTATGCCAAACAGCACCTCATAGTTTTTCCAGGACCACTGCAAGGAGGTTGTGGTTCTCTGCATCGGCGCACCGTGTGGCCCTCCTCCTCTGGGTCTCCAGTACAGGGACCCTTTTCCTCTTCGCAGTGTGTCGGCTGTGTGCAGCCTGGCCGCTTGCTGATGGCCCTGCTGCTGGCTCATCCTCCATAGGGGCTGCAGGCTCTGCCGGCCCTGCCTCCAGGGGAACTGGTGGGCCCACCTCCCTCACCCGCCCTCGCTCCCGCTCGCTATCCCTCTCTCTCTCTCCCTCCCTCTCTCCCTCTCTCTATCCCTCTCTCTTTCCCTCCCTCCCTCTCTCCGTCTCTCTATCTCTCTCTCCCTCCCTCTCCCTCTCCCTATCTCTCTCCCTGTCGCCCTGCCCCTCCATCACCCTCCTCTCTCTTCTCCTCTCCCCACACCGCACCTCACCTCACTTCAGCCCTTCTCCCTCTCCTACACCAAGCACAACAGAGACAAAACAGCTATGAACACAATACAACAAACACAACACAGTAAACGGCACAGTACACACCCCAATACAGAGACAAATGACTACAATACACTACAATGACACCTGCATACTTCCCCCAGAAACAATACTCCCTGCTCACCACCTATCACTCCTCAAACAACCCTCAACGTGTACCAGGCGTGCAGGGTGCTTTATCGGGTTTTTGTACGTTAGTCACGTTGCGCATGCGCCATTGTGCGATGGCGCTGCTTGTGGGCGGCGCGTATGTGCTTTTGCGCATGGGCGTGCGTTTGTGGATGTCTGTCTGTGCGCAGCGCGCATGTGCAACTGTTAGCGTCTGTATCTTCATGCACAAGTGATGTATACGCCCATGCGTAACGAGATGCACATGCGCGCCGCGCACATACAAATGCCATGCGCAGCCAGTTGCCACATGCGCATCGCGCACAGACAGACGCCCATGCATAACGGGTTGCACATGCGCAAACTGTTTGCACAGGGCGACGCACACAAGCAGGGCACACCCACAACTGCACATGCGCGATGTACGGACATGCATTTACCTGTATAAAACATGAAGAACAATTGGTCAACATTGAGGGTTGTTTCGTAGGCGCGGCGTGTGCTGTTTGGGAGATACTGAGAGAGCAAGGCAGGTGTTGTGCATTAGATTGTGTGTGTGTTGTTTGTACTGTGTGTGTGTCTATTGTCTGGTGTGGTTTGTAAGGTGTCCACTGTTTAGGGAGGTGTGTGTGTGTGTGTGTGTGTGTGTGTGTATGTGTGTGTGTGTTTGTGTAGCCACACGGGAGGGGTTTATGGCGGATATTTATGTTGTTGCATGTGCCCTGAGACATGGGCGGATGCGGCGGTTGCAGGACAGGGGATATGGTGTCCATGGGGCTGAGGCACAGGCATGGGTGTAGTCCCGCAGCAAATCAGACCTGCAGCTGTGGGGGTGGTGGGGCGCAGTGACTGGACGGCGCAGAAGGCGATGCTGAGGTGCAGGCTCGGCAGCCTCGCCTCTACAGGCCCAGGGCCCAGCTCCAGGGCATGCGTGAGGCCCAGGTCATCTCCCTGTACCGACTGAGCACACGGGCTATTAGGGAGCTCTATGAGAATCTGAGACCTGACCTCGAGCCCCTGGACTGACCGGTCCCATGCCATACCAGGTTTAGTCAAGCTCCTTGCTGCCTTATATTTCTTTGCCTCTGGCTGTTTCCAGTCATCTGTGGCCGCAGTGGGTGGCATGAGCCGCCCCACCTTCTCACGCTGTCTCCACCAAGTACTGCGTGCCATGGTCAGCCGGGTGGGGAATTACATAGGCTTCCTCACAATAGGCAACAGTGGGGGACCCTGAACCAGGCCTTTGAGGTGTTAGCCGGGATACCACACGGATGGGAGCTATTGATTGCACACATGTTGCCCTGGTCCCGCCTAGAGACAGGGAGGTGGTGTTATGCAACCGCAAACACTACCATTCCCTGAATGTTCAGGTTGTATGTGATGCTAATCTGCATATTCTGAATGTGGTCCTGAGGTTTGCAGGGTCCACCCATGACTCCAATATCCTGCATCGCTCAGCACTATCAGGCAATTTGAGGAGGGAGAGTATGGGGACTGTATATTGATGGGTGAGTATTTCCTGAACTAGTATTTACTAATGCATATATGTATGTGGTTTCCATAACATCTCTTATATAGTGCGCTGTTTGCTCTCTGTGCGTTTGGAAAATGAAATCACGTTCAGAAGACAGAGGACTGTCTAGAGCTTACATTGTTAGAGGGGTGTAAACGTTGGGTAACAGGGGACATGATTTGAAATTTGACATCAGGATTGAAACAATATCTGAGAAGACCATGCTGATGGTGTTGAAATAAACTATGCACTTGTGCAGATGTGTATCCTGGGTGTGGATTCCTACTAGTGTGTTTGTGTTTCATGTGCCCACGGGGGGGGGGGGGGGGGGTTGGTGCCCGTGACACCCACCTGTGTAGGCGGTGAGTTTTCTGAAGTGTGTTATGTAATGTAACATTTATGTTATTGACAATACATACACTTACCGCTTGTCATGTGTGTGTGAGGGGCACACACTCACTCAGTACTGGGGTTGTTAGCCATTACTCGGTAGATAACAGGGGGGGGGGGTTAGATAAGTATGATGGATGTTCCTGACCTTTGCAACTGGGAGTACATGTTTGCATAGGTAGGCTGATGCATTTGGCCTGTGCCATAACAGGGGGGAAACTCAAGTATAGGGTTTGCATTACCTTGGCCCACTGCAGATGTGCGTTACTTAGGCATCATTGTATGTGAGTATCCTAGTGGGGCTCAGCATTGGGGAAAGGTGACAGCAAGGGCAAGGGGGCAACTTGCGGGCATACAGAGAGGTATTGGTAGCACATTACACAGGAAAAGACTCTGAATCAGTAGATGTGATTTTGGAGGGCTCATGTGGGCTACAGTGTGCAATTCTGTGGCCCACAGCTTAACAAGGATAGGAACATGATGGAGACAGTGCACAGGGTGTTTAATAACATGATTGTTGGTCAGCAGTCACCAGCATATGTAGTAAGACCGCTATATGTAGATATGTAGATCTTTGGGGACACGGGGAATAGAGGTGATATTGTGTTGACCTTGTCAGACCTCCATGGCATACATGTCCTGGGTGTGCGCCTACATTGCCTCACATCACATTATTGTGGTGTGTACTTTGCAGACATATACTTTAAACATGTTTTCTGTGTGTTGGTGGTTTAGTCTAACGTTGGTGGTGGTAGAGATGAGAACATTAACTGCATAACAATGCGCATGTGCCACACATAGCGGATCTGTCGAGGTAACAATGGGACTGTTGTGTTGTTTATCATGTCTGTACGGAATCCCTAGGCCATGTGTTCCATTCCTATCACCATAGGTCTTATTTGGTCCAATGCATATTTGTGATGTCATATCTTTCTGTCAGGATGTGTTCTGAACTTGTTTCTCACGTCTATACCTGTGTTAATTTGGGGAGCATGCGCTCATGCATTCACATGCAACATTTTTTTCTGCAGGTGATGCAGGGTATGGGTGTCGGCGCTGGCTGCTGACCCCTGTGCGTCAGCCACGGACACGTGCAGAGCGGAGGTACAATGAGGCCCAAGCCTCCAGCCGCTCTGTCATAGAGCGCACCTTTGGCGTATTGAAAAGTCGCTTCAGGTGTCTGGATAGGACAGGTGGGGCCTTACAATATCAGGCAATGACTGTTGCAGAGATAATCGTAGCCTGTTGCATCCTGCACAACATTGCTCTCAGGCATGATATTCCTGCAGAGATTAATGAGGATCTGGAGGAGGATCCACCGTGCCCCTCTGTACGTGGCAGTGGTGACACACAGGAGGGCACAGCGGTCAGGCGGAGGTTGATTGCAGAGATATTCACTGGTATGTATTGCACATATTCCCACATATATGTGCTGTTGTGTGTGTGTGATGGTTATAAAGGGTGAAGTTTCTGACCATATAGCATTCAGATGCAACACTGCATTGTCATGACACTGAACATCCGAAGGTAACATATAGCCATGAGTGTGTGACCAACAATGTGGACAGGGCACAACAGCAGCTGTTGGTCGATACTGTGGGTGTGTGTAGATACGCCTTTAAGAGCTTTTGGGGGGCACAGTCCCAGTTAATGGCTGGTTGTGATAGCAGCTGCTGTGCAAACACAGTTATTTGGTTTTATTGTGTGTGTGGAGCACGGTGGCAGGCATATGGTACGGGGTTCACAGTGGTAGGGAGGACCATGTTTTGGGAGACCTCTCCTGCGGGATTTTTAATTATTTACTACAATTTGTATTAGCTTGTTTGGTTGTTATGCACAAGTGAGCTGGCTATGTCTGTATGTTTATTTGGTGTGGTGCCACATGTCATACATGGCACTGTACACATGCGCATGACTACGTTCCCATGATGGGATTCATTATTTGTGACGGTTGTTGCTGCAACCCCACATTGTGACATAATGTATACTTCATCACGTAGCACAGACATGGATATGGTGAAGGATGTGGACATGTGCAGTGTGCAGCCAGGGGGCCATATCATTGCAGGTTTTATTTTGGAGAATAGTCATTCATTGCAGTATTTTACATGTACACACATACAAAGGTGAAGTGGGTCACATCACCAAAGGGTGGGTTACAGTAGGCAACTGTTACACTGCATGTGTGGGTGGATTTTGTGTTTGGCACTTTTCCATTAGGAGCATGGCATATGTAGGTGATGCTATATCAACATATGCCTCATGGCTCAGGTACATGCTGTGTATGTGGGTAGGGCAGGATAGCACAGTCCACATCCACAAAAACCTTGTGGACCCTAGCAAGGGATGTTATGTCCACTTACACACACAGACTTAGATGAGAGTTATTAGGGGCAGGTGCACATATAGCCTATCCATGATTTCACATTCTCTGTGTCACACAGTGGGGTGACATGCAGCCATCATGCTCAGGTCACAAACAGACATGGGGGTGTTGTGTTTGGCAGACATGGTGCTGACCTTGCCATGTATTTCAGCACATCATCAGCACACAGCTGACATCATTATTTGGTGTAGGATATGTACACTGCAGAATATGCATTTGCACAGTGTATACAGGAGGTGTTCATGCATATTTCCAGGTATCTCAGCTATTTACACTGTGGTAACAGACAACATTCAGAGATCCATAAACACGGAGAGGGGGTATTGGTGTCAACATGGGTGACACAGACTAATAGTGTGACCTTTGGATGCGCCAAAAGGCTGCAGACACCTCTATTGACCAGTTTATAGAACAACAGAGAGGTAAGGGAGGCGACAGAGGGATTGGGTAGACCTTTATTTACCATCTGACAACTACATGCTGCCCTCCCATGTGGGTTATCAGTACAGTGTGAGAGTGAACAGTCAGTCGTTAGGTCAGGTTTTGTTGTCTGACAGCTGGGGACAGGGAGCTGCAGTGTGTGTTTCACAACTAGAACATTACATAGGTTTGTTTTTCTTCTGTTTTCCACTGCACAGGACATACTTCATGAGGATGGTGTTGCTGTGGAGTATTGTCACGTGACGGTACATCAGCCAAGATGCTGTGGTCCAGGGTAGGTGGATCTACAGCTACATTGTCTGTGCCTGAGGTCGGGGGACAACATGTCGCCTGTTATGTGTCATATTGGGCAGATGTTGTTGTTCACTTATCTTCCTTACGCCTCCCTTACCCATATCTTGCTGTTGTCACACATATGCCCATGTGTTTGTATACAGTATGTCCACTGCAACACTTGTTGAGGCATATTTACAGCATAGCTACATGTGTGTGTGGTTATTCTTGTTTGGGGGATCCTACACTTGCTGCCTGCCCCAACATAGTTAGGTCAGCCAGCAACAGGGTAATCAATGCATGTCACTGGGCCTTTATGTGCACAAATTGGCACTTGTGCACATACAGGCCATGTATTACGGCTGACTCGCTGACTTACGCATACTGTGTGGGTGGGTGTTTATGGGTTGACTGTGTGGTGATGCAGTGTCCAGGCATGGTAGATTATCATGTGCTGTGAGTGGTGGGGGCACCTGGGGGGCAGTGTTGGGTGTGCTATCTCTACCGTAGTGATGTTTACCTTGTCATTATGGTCAACATGTGTTGTGAGGTGTGAGCAGAGCTGTGTCTTGTGTTTTGAGGGACCAGTGTTGATCAACTTTTCTTTCTCTCAGATATCAGCATAATGTGCACATGCATCAACAGTGACTCTACATGGTGTTTCTACATTTTTGGCTTACATTGTCTACCTTCACTGTGACCTGATGTGGCTGTGGAGTAGCGGAAGGAATTGATGACGTACACATGATGCACACACAGGGTATGTTGCACCTTTGTTATTTTGGGATTACATCTGGCTGTACCTGTTGTTGAGTTTGTGTTTATCTCATGGACATATCATGTTGCATCTCTGTTCACACAAACAGATGCATATACTGTGTAGCAGTGAGATGGCTTTGTGACATGAAAATGAACATGACCATATCCATGTGACACCCATGTCTGCATTAACAGTTAATGATTGGTATAATATGCGGGGTTTTTTATGTTCATTTCGTGCCATTTTTGCCTTTGCATCCCTTTCTTCTGTATTTTGTGCAGTGTGACTCTTGACAATTGGTGATGTTTTTGCAAGGTGTCTAACAAGACCATACTTATACTCTCCTGACACAGGGCAGAAGACATAACGGACCCTTTTCTTCCAGTGCATCTGGGTTCGCCATCAGACACCTGTTGTGGGACAGACCACCATGTAATTGTTTCTTGAGGAATGTGCCATTGGATGTTTGACTTATGAGAGTGGAACACAGGCCTGCGATTGACAGTATTGCTCTTGGACTGCTGGTTTGCCATGACAGACCTGTACAACACACAGTTTGTGCCATGCTGTGGCTGCGAGTCCTGCTGATTGCAGGGACACAAATGAACTTTCATGGACTTTGTCATATTTTAATGTGACACTTTACTATCCATTGCCCAGGGTTGCATGGGGAGTTTTGAACTGACCTGTTGGATTGCAGAGACACTTTGCTTTGTGGACGCTGTGCGCATCATGGACTGACATTGTCACTGTATTTTGGACATTCCTCCCCAGTTGGTTAGTTTTTTGGTTTTGGCACTGTGTGTGTCATGGCACACATGATACGCTCATCAGTTTGTTTCAACAACAGCATACAGCCATGTTTGTGGCATAGGGGCAAAGATGGAGCGGTCCTATTATCTATGTCCACCTGCCCTCCACCTGGACATGATACAGGTTTTGCCACAAGAACGCTTTCATGCCCTCCACCATCCTTGATTGATGTTTGCAGTGGCCAAGGGTGTTTACATGCATGTGTGGCATCACTGTATCATGTTGGTGTGCGGATGGTTCTCGTGCTTATGACTGACTATGTTTGTGAACCACAGCATGTGGAACAATTGCTTCTGTGTGTTTTGCTGTAAGATGGTAGTCCATCATTTCCATATTAACATGCTGGTTATTGTGTTTGTGGACTGTACAGACGTGACACTCTGCATGTATGTACACACCTTGCATTGCATATCTGCACAGTCCTGTTTATCCCCTGCGGTAACGACACTCTCATTGCCCCATTATATTTGGTGTGTGTCAGTGTGGGTGTCCATTGTCCTCCTACACCTCTGCATTTCATGTACCATGCTATATGTGTCCAAACACTGTCTACCCACCAAACAATGCACGGTTAACTCCTGCATGTTGTTATGTCTGCAGCTTGCTGCAGGTTTTTTGGTTTGTATTCTCTCTGTGTTCATGTGCCTCTGCTACCTGTTAGCATATGGTCATTCTGCTTTTGATGCTATTTGAGGTGCACATTGTAGCATTTCTGATGTGTGGATCAGCCATTCTGTGGGAGGTGGGACATTACTTTCTGAATGTGTATGTCACATTACAACATTTATTTATTTATTTATTTATTTAACAAGGATTTATATACCGCAGCTTCCAGAGATCAGCTGCGGTTCACAATTAACAACAGTCAACAAAACATTGTTTGTTTTACATGAAATGTCATAACTATATACAATGTAAAGTTAATAGAATATGTTAAACAGATTGGCACAGAACAGTGCAACACTATAAACATTATGTATACATTTACATGAAACGTCATAACTATATACAATGTAAAGTTACTAGAATATGTTAAACAGATTGGCACAGGACAGTGCAACACTATAAACATTATATATACATTTACATTTTATGTGAGATATAGACATAATGATTGGTTCAGATTCAGGTGGGGTGGATTATCTTTTCTATTGTCGTGATATGTTGAGCAGAAAGTTATAGTGAGATGTTGAGTAGAGAGTGATTATCCATTATCTAATTCTTTTGAGGGTTGGTCTATGTTGTTGTAGTGTATTGTGAAAAGGTGTGTTTTCAGTTTTTTGCGGAATTCATTAATCTCTGTTAACGTTCTTAGCTCGACAGGGAGGGCATTCCAGGCTATTGGGGCTGCATGTGAGAACGCTCTGTAGTTTGTGGATTTATTTGATTTTATGAAGTCTTTGGGGTTTTGAGTTTGAGTTTGTTCAGTTGAGCTTTTCTTTGAGTAGGTTTTGAATGTTCTTTGGTAATTAAGTTACTTAATGTGTCTGGTGCCATATCAAATAGTGTTTTAAAAGCAGTTATTAGTGTTTTGTATTCTATCCGGCTTTGAATTGGTAGCCAGTGAAGTGAAGCTAGTATTGGTGTTATATGTTGATGAGAGTGTGTTTTCGTTATAATCTAGCTGCTGAGTTTTGTGCAAATTTTGAAGTCTTTTAATGTTATTTTTTGATGTACCTAATAATATCAGGTTAGCAAAGTCAAAGTGGGGGGTTATGGTGGCTTGGATTATACTGATGAAATCATGTATGTATACAAGCGGTCTAAGTGTTTAAGCGTTTTGAGTTTGAAATAAATTTTCTTTGTGGTGTTCCTGATATGGGTATCTAATGTAAGATGTTTATCTATTATGACACCTAAGTATCTTACTTCATTTTTTATTTTAATTTCCTGGTTTTGAAGTGTTATATGTGTTGGTGGGGTGTAATCTTGGTTTTTAGTGACTATTAGTACTTCGGTTTTTGATTGGTTTATTTGAAGATTGTGGGCATTTAGCCATGAAGTTATATCATTAAAACAATCTGATAGGAGTTGCAACGGTATGTTAGGAATTGTGAAAGGGATGTACATCATAATATCATCTGCATAAAGATAATATGAGGCAACATAGGTTTTTTTCATTTGTGTGCCTCCTGTGTTGCATGATGACTATGTTTGGGGGGACAGGTGATGTGCTTGGGGTCCTAATCATGCAACGCCTACGGTCTACATGCACTCATATGTGGGTCACACATTTGAGGCATGCAGCAGCAGGTGGGGGGTGTGGGCCTGCTGCCCAGTGCATAGCATGCACCTGATGCACATGATATCTCGTGCCGTTCATTTGTGCTCAAGGCAGTGACCTGTATGTAGCTGTGGGTTTTTGCCCTGCTAAATGTGTTTCCATCTTTCACCAGGGATGGACTCACCTTGATATTATGATTGCACTGTCTACAGTATCTGTGAGAAGTGACCAAAATAAATATATGTATTTGACACACATTTGTCTCTTTTGCTGCTTGATCATGGTGACAAACATGCAATACAATGTGTGCCTTTGAATCACTCATGACTCCTTGTAACCCTGAGACTACAGGGTTTCCTTGACAATGTCCCTGCAGTGACTTGGCCAAGGCCACATGGAGTGCTGGTGTCAAATGAGGCCTGGTTGTTTGGTGTGCAGGACAGTTTTGTGAACACTAGGCTACTCCTCAACTCTTTGAGCACATTTACACTTGTGTCTACTTATTTGCTTGTCATGTCCATGGCCCACCTGTGCTCACATCCTTGTATGGTGGCAGCTGTGTATGTGTCTGCCATTTGGCACATCACTGGGTATTACAGGTTCCCATACAGACCCTCCCTTTGTACTATTAGTTCTGCCTTGTGCTCAGTGTGGTGTTTGTGGGTATGGTTGGAGGCATGTGTTGTATATCAGTGGTTTGCAGGTTTAGATCCCCACATGTGGTTTTTATTTTTATTTTCATTTGTGCTAACTGGACGATTAGTTAACAACAGGTTCATCACCTATACACACACCCTCGCCTCTCTTCAGTGTACAGCAAGGTGTGCACTCTGTGCTGCCTAGCCATCAGATATTATCTGTTACATAGGTCTCTTTCGTTATGGTGTTTACAGGGCAGTGCACCTGGGGGTTTGGTAGTTCTGAGGTTCAGCTGGTGTGTGGTACACCTGTTTTCATGTTGAGCTATCTCGTGTCCTGTCCGAGATTGCTACCCAGCTCCACCGAGCATCCTCTGCTGCCCTTGAGGTTTAGTTTCTTTCCTCTTTTGCATGCTGTATCCACTGCATAACATCTCATTGTGTGTGTGTGCATGTGTCCCTGGTCCCAAATACAGACTGGGTTCTGATCTGTACACAGCAGATCTGCATGTGCATTTGTTCATGGTTACTCTTGGTAGTTTGCCTGTCCTTACAACCAACATACGTCTTGTGTGATGGACTGCACTATTTTTGTATGCAGCCTTTGCTAATGAGCTCACGTTGGTGTTGTGTCCTAACGGCTGGTGCATTTGCATTTGTGGTAGTGGTCGTAGGTGTGATTTCTCTCTGTTCTGTTGGATGTGTATGCTTGTCCGGCAGATGTGGTTTCCATTTGTTTGACGGTCATATGTTGGCAGATTTGTGGTGAGAGCACATTGTACCCTCATCTGAGTTGTGAGCCATCCTTCTGTCCATCCTCTGTCTGCCAGCTGTTGTGCCATCCTACCCTGATGTGTATGCTGCTACAACACGTCCTGCACTCCTACACCTTCCTGCATTTCATCTCTCGATAGTTGCCTCTCGTGTGTGTGCTCTGCATAGCACTGCTACCCCACTGTCATCCTGATATTTCACTTATCCTGCCATTTCAGCCTCCTCTGCTGGACACATCTTCCCATCGTCTGTCGCACACTATCATTATAGCATGGTACATTACCATCACTCAGTACATAGCTACAGCTAGCCCCAATATGTTTGTCCATTTCTGTACCTGCCACATGGCCTGGGGCTGGTATTTGTAGTACAGCACCTGTGATCTATGTCCTTCTTTTACTTATGCATTGCCTTTCCTTTCAGATCTGTGGAGTGTTTGGGTTACATGTGTCTTTGGCACATACCTCTGTTGCCCTTCACATTGGGGTCTCTGACTGCTCTTGGCAAACGTTTTGGGTTGACCTATACATCGTTGGGGCATCTTATGTCACACCTTCGGTTCTGTCAGTTTAGGGGGGCCTACTATGGTGCCCTGGGAGTTGCCAACCTTTCAACATGGCCGCTGGAGAACATTATAACTCGCCTTTGCTGACGTGGTTGTTTATGATGTGCGTTATGGTGCACCGTAAAAGGTGAAATAATCTATGGCACTAGGGTGGGCTTCTGTTTACATGGCAGCACAGATTGCTGTACAGTTGCATGCTGAACACAGACGTACCTAAGCCAACCTTAGTCACTGCTCTTTTAAAACCATGACCCTTGCACCGTCAGTCAATGTCATCACCATTGTGCTACACTGCTGTTCCTTCTTGCATGTCTGCAAACCTACTTAAGATTTCCATGCGTTACAATGCACAGTGATGCCAGCACAGGCACTGCTTGCACCTTGCCCTGCCTCATACGGCACCCTGTAAAGCGCCCTATAAGCAACATTGTGGGGTGCCTTGGTGGACAGTGCACTTTAAAATGTGCCCTCTAGGGTACCTTGTAGGGCACCTTATGCATCACCTTATATTGCAGTGCTTTGAGAGTGCATTTACTAGCAGTAGTAATTACAATAAAATGTGACATGGCTGCTAGATCAATATTCCTCATAACAGGTCATGGCTCAGCCAGCCTTTTTCATTGGGCACAGCAGGGGATTGAGCCCATGATCCCAGCACCATTGGTGAGTGTGTTAACCATTCTGCTGTGACTCTGTTCCTGTGCTTAGATATCAGCGCACCGCCTTATGCCTCCCAAAATTTATGTCGCCCAAAATTAATGTGCCTCCTAGGGCAATATTACCCATAACAGATAATGCCTCACCAAGACTTTTCTCGTTGTGCACAGCCGGGGATTCAACCCCTGATCGCTGCACCATTGCCCAGTGTCTTAACCATTGTGCTGTGGTTCTGTTCTTGTGCTTGTACATCAGCGAGCCGCCTTATGCCTCCCAATATTACACTGCCTCCATAAACATGGGCGCCCCGCCTTATGTCCATCAGCGCGTCGCCATATGACGCCCATTAGATATATATGGCTCATAAAATACCACCTCAGCCAACCTTGTTCATTGGGCACTGTGGGGTATTGAACCCCTGGTCCCTGCACCATTGGTCAGGGTCTTAACCATTGTGCTTTGGCTCTGTTGTTAGACTTTCACATCAGCGCGCCGCCTTATGCCGCACACTATTCAAATCCTTCAAAACATTAGCGCGATGCCTTATGCCCATCTGCGCGCCGCCTTATGCTGCCCATTATTTATATGCCTGTTAAAATTATGACTCTGTGTGGCTTGTTCACTAGGCACTGTGGGGGATTGAGGCCCTGATCCCTGCACTGTTGGTCAGTGTCTTAACCATTGTGCTGTAGCTTGGTTCCTGTGTTTGGACATTTCCGCACCGCCTTAGGCCTTCAAACGTTCACAGCACACTGCCTTCTGCCGCCCAAAACGCAAAACACTTAACAGCGCAATGCCTACTGCCCACAATTTACAGCGATATGTCTTATGATGCCCACACCTACCAGCGCACCACCTACTGCCGGCCAAAACTAACAGTGCGCCGCAAAAAAATTAATATGCCTCCTACAGCACTTTTACTCATTAAAGTTAATGCCTCAAACAACATTTTTTGATGTGCACAGTGGGGCATTGAACCCCTGATCCCTGCATTGTTGGTCAGTGTCTTAACCATTGTGCTGTGGCTCTGCTCTTTTTCTTGTACTTCAGCGCGCCTCTTATGCCTCCCACGCAGCTATCTCATGCGCTAAGGTGCGGGGCGCACATGGGCGCCGCGCACCTTAGCGCATATGTAAATTCCGGCGTTTCATCTTTAGCGGGGAACGTCCACTCCTTATATGGCACAGGCACACTACCGCGGCCCCGCACAATTTCAGAGTTTAGTAAACATACCCCTATGTGTTTTTGTAATATATGAACAATAATTATGACCTCTGAGGTGCTTGCCACAAAATATAAAATTCATTTTTTTAAAACTCTTTAAGTTTACTCAATAGCATACACAAACAAAGACCAGACACATAACATAACCTTCTTATTCACTCAGGATTCAAATCATTTTTTCAAGTTGCAGTCTTTTAATTACTGGCTCAGGATGCCCCATTGTCCTGACAGGGTTCTCAACCCCTACTTTGAAGGTCAAAGAAAAACAGAACAGCTTCCACCAGACCTTTCTGACATCATCACGGCCCTTTTACACCCAGCCTAATGGATATCAGCTCTCTTAGTTTAGGCAAAGGTAACTCCACAATACCCTTTATTCTCTCTGGATTTATTTTTTAGTTTCACTTTCCTTCACTTATAATGTGGCAGTCACCTCAAGATGAAAGGAATTCAGCCCCTGGCTAGTAAATATGGCCATGCTACAAAATGCATTGACAAACGGCCAGAGAAGGGCTGTGCTATAATCCAAAACCATTTGTGCCTTCTGTAGCCCACGGGAGGGGCTGCCCCCTTTCCCTCTCTCTTCTTTGTTCTCTTTGTTAAGTTTCTGGTTTCGTTTTTAAGTTTCTGGTTTCGATTCTGATGCTGTAGGGGGAAGGGATAGCCCCAACCTAATTTTTTTTCCAGGATACCCTGAAACCTTTCTTACCCAAGAAATGCAGCAGATTGTGAATGGCTTCTATCACAACTGGTTTCTCATGCCCTGAACTTGGAAGATCATCTACATCAGGGGTCTCAAACTCAAATTGCTTTGAGGGCCGAATGAGGACTTGTAAAGTAACCCGGGGGCCGCATAAGACACGGGCCTCATTTGCATAAGGGGCCTCATTTGCATAAATATTTGCATAATGTTGCATAATGAGTGCATGGATAAAGAAAGACTAGAAAATTTCTATATTACTATAATCCAGTGCCAACCGCCAGGCACATTAGGAACTACTACTAACACTGCCCATTTAGAACCCATAGCAAACCCCCCGTATCATAACAGCACTACCAGGACTCACAAAGCACCAGACCCTACCTATCAAAAGGCAACACTGCAAATATTAAATCAATACATTTCAGAGAACAATACATGACCTACTGGGAAAAGAGAACAAGTAGCAATGTCAAATAGGAATTACACAGAATACCTCAGCACTGTAGAAATAAAACTATAAATAATTTCTTGTACCAAAGCACAGACATTAATGATGCACATTTCCCAGAGCTGACATATTCCAGTTAATAAATTCAAAATAAAGAGATATTTTTCTACCTTTTGTGCATTTTTTTTCAGTTGCAATTGCTCCAGCCACTTCTGGTTTCTTCGTGTCTTCTGCTATCTCCATCGTCTGCTGTCCATTTGTCCTTTCTTCTCTCTTCTAGTTTTTTTCCATTCTCTCTCTTTACATCTGCTTTAACATACTAATCTTTCTCCTTTTGCTCTTTCCTCATTCCTATTTCATCCACTCAAATTTTACCCCTCCATCCTCAATCCCCACTTACTCTCCCAATACCTGGCCAATTGTAGATTTGTCTTCTCTTCCAGACAAAATATTTTTCCCCTCTCCATTTCACTTTCCCAGCTCCATCCCATTCTAATCCTCCCCCAACATCAGCTCCCTTCTAGTTCCAGCCCCACCCAGCATCTGCTCCTTTCTAGTCCCTGCATCAGTCCATTTCCAGTCCTATCCTAGCCTCACCATCAGCCCATTTCCAATCCTAGCCCCCCATCAGCCCATTTCCAATCCTAGCTCCCTCCCCTCACAGCCCATTTCCATTCCAAGCCCCCTCCCCATCAGCCATTTGCAGTTCAAGCCCCCCTTCCACTCAGCCCATTTCCAGTCCTAGCAACCCCCCCAGCCCATTACCAGTCCTAGACCCCCCATAGCCCATAACCAGTCCTAACCTCCCCATAGCGCACTTCCAGTCTTACCCCCCCATCACCCCATTTTCAGTCTTACCCCCCCCATAGCCCATTACCAGTCCTAGTCCCCCCCATAGCCCACTTGCAGTCGTATCCCCCATCACCCCATTTTCAGTTTTACCTCCCCTCATAGGCCATTACCATTCCTATTCCCCCAATGAGCCCACCTCCAGTCCTAACCCCCATCACCCCATTTTCAGTCCTAGCCCCCACCATAGCCCATTACCAGTCATAACCCCCCCCTGCCAATAGCCCACTTCCAGTCCTAACCCCCATCTGCCCATTTCCAGTCCTAGCCCCCACCATAGCCCATTACCAGTCATAACCCCCCCTGCCGATAGCCCACTTCCAGTCCTAACCACCATCTGCCCATTTCCAGTCCTAGCCCCCACCATAGCCCATTACTAGTCATAACCCCCCCCCCCCTGCCAATAGCCCACTTCCAGTCCTAACCCCCATCTGCCCATTTCCAGTCCTAGCCCCCACCATAGCCCATTACCAGTTATAACCCCCCCCAGCCCATTACCAGTCATAACCCCCCCCTCCCCCCTCTGCCAATAGCCCACTTCCAGTTCAGTCAGCCCCTCCATAGCTCATTACCGGCCAACAAAAAAACCCCCAAAACCCTGGCTTCTGCTGCTGCCGTTGCCGCCGTGGCAGCAGCAGAATCAATCGTCAAATTAAAAAAAAAAAACTGACTTCTGCTGCTCAAGCAGCTGTCCTGCGGCCCCTTTCCCTCTGCCCGGAGATCCGACTCTGCTCTCAGCGGCGTGCTTTTCAAGCCGCGACGAGAGTATTCCCCTCTCGCGCGGTTTTTTCAAGCCGCGCGAGAGGGGAATACTCTCTTCGCGGCTTGAAAAGCACGCCGCTGAGAGCAGAGTCGGATCTCCGGGCAGAGGGAAAGGGGCCGCAGGACAGCTGCTTGAGCAGCAGAAGTCAGTTTTTTTTTTTAATTTGACGATTGATTCTGCTGCTGCCACGGCGGCAACGGCAGCAGCAGAAGCCAGGGTTTTGGGGGATTTAGGGCCGCGTGTTTGAGACCCCTGATCTACATAGTGCCTAGGGAGCAGGCTCAAACATATACCTCACATCTACAATACTGAACCATTTGTGTTCATGCAAAATGTTTGCTCAACTTTATATATAAGGGTTTGGGACCACAGGATACTGAGTCTAGACACGCTTTTTCAAATTCCTTAAATGCTGCCTCAGCCACTAAAACATATGACAGAAGTTTTTAATTTAAACAGAAGACAAGTCAAAGCTTACAAGTGCTGTCTTAAGAAATTGCACCCTGCATAATGAACTAGACCCTCGGGGTATTTGGAGCCCACCCCTCTCCCCGGATTTTTCCACTATTTACATTGTACATCTCACTCACACACAATTAGTCTCAGTTCCCAATAGAATGTACAAACCACCAAGGTAGATACCAAAGTCCCACTTTTCCTTACCTCGGTCTGTGCACAGAATTTACTTGGTTGCTGCAGTGCCTGTCACTGTCTGTCACTGTCTGTCACACTCTGATTCACAACACCTCTAGTCACCTAGGACCATTACCAGCTAGCAGAGAGACCTCTCCGCAGAGAAGGAGGTGAGACTGTTGAAATCAACAGGACGTGTCTTCGCACCTCCACTCAGCAGGAGTCACTCTACTGTGGGAAAATCCCAGCGAGGAAAATCCCGGCAAGCCCCAGCTGTTATTTACACCTTTACCTGTGGCCAATTCACCTTTGGCCAACCTGGCCAATGAGACTCGGAGAGGAATATTGTGAAGCAGATTAAGAGCTCTTTTAGTATTTTTATTATAGAGTACATTGCTATAGCAATGGGTGTCTAAATACAGACACACCCTTTTACATATTTCAGTGACAGTTATACCGTTGTTGAGTACAAAAGTATTTTTTTTTTCTATTTAGCTTGTCTTCTTACAATATGGCAATAAATAGACACTCTGCAAATAAATAATAATTTACGTTTTAGTATGCCGTTTAACTTTAGGTTTCTGTTCTGTCTGCCTGTCCGTAGCCTTTGAACACAAAGAACAGGAAGGGAGGGGGAGGGAAGAGCGGAGCATGTCTCACTCAGGCTGTACTATCTCCAGATGCAGCAAGTTACAGCACACATCGAAACGCATCTAAAAGAATTACTTGTACTTAATTTCAGTATTCATAAAAACAACAAAGTAAACTGCTAAAAACCTAACTCCCTCAGTGATTAGGAGATTCGGAATCTACGGGGAGGGGCCCCGGGGGGTACAGGAGTACAACTGGAATACAAAGTCTGCTTAACAATATTAAACCGGGCTGGTCCCCTTCACCCAGGAACTCCCCCCCACCCCCCTTTTAGCTAAAGAAGACAGGAAAGGCTTGGAAAAATAAACAAACACCACTTGTCACTTGCATTCCAGGGACTCTGAGTCATCAGTTTTACCTTCGCTAGAGACGGGGGGGGGGGGGGGGGGGTCGTATAGGCACAGAGATAAACTAAGCACAGTAAACATGCTAACAGACTTCTTCAGCAGAATTATCAAATGTCCTGTAACCTACACTGACAATTTATGTAGAATAGCTATTTTAACTGCAGTTTTAAACCTTATCACAACATTTAGCTGAACATGCACTCACGCGGATTCTGGAGCGGTCCCCTCACCTTGGGACCCCCCCATCCTCTAATTAATTCACAGCAAACGCACGTCTGGCCACTTGCTTTCTGCACAGTACCCGTCACTAGCGCTATATCGCTTCGGAGTACGGCAGGGGCGTTTTGCCAAACTCACAAGGAGAAGGATATTACCACAGACCCAGCAGGACGTCCCTGTTATTCACTGCGTTACCCAAGCGCATATTCCCAGCGCTACCCAAGCACATTTTCCCAGCGCTACCCAAGCACATTTTCCCAGTGCTACCCAAGCGCATTTTCCCAGTGCTACCCAAGCACATTTTTCCAAGACGAGCTACCAAAGCAACGTCAATTAAAAAATCCTTGTGCAGCTACCAAAGCTGCTTCAATTTAGAAAGTGCATCGGGGAAATCCCACTTCTGAGACACCAAATTGTAAGGGTACATTATTTCTTTCCCAGCACCTTTTATCACTAACCCTTGGGACGTCTGTCTGGGTCGAGGAATCACCTTACCTTCTTTCTCTGGAATCCAGGGGAACAAACACACACACACTTGCACATAAGTGGTATGCAGTTTATTCCATAGGGTGGAGGGATTGTCCGTATTTTATACATTATCAGAAACATATTCATATGTCATCCACCCATCTCCTGGGGCCCACTATAGCTTATCAGTAACTGTGCAAATACGAGTCATCTCTGAGTAGAACAATCAATTTAGCTTAGCACAGCACATTCCTTTTCCATATATAGACATATACAGGATTGCCATCTTCCCTCTTCCGGGCCCCTCTTACAGGCCTCGAATCCTTCTGTATGTACACTTAAACTAAACCTTATTATCCCCTATCATTATACTGACAGGGGTCTTTGTGCTCAGGCATCAATAGAGCACTTCAAAGCATTTTCATGGAGCAAGTCATTCTGCTCTTGTGAGAAGCACACTGCCCTCTTGCGCGCCTCGTCAGGCACATGCTTCTTCTTGCGTTTGCCAACACTGAGCTTGGCAGGCTGTTGTTGCTGCTGCTGTATCACCCCAGATGAGCCAGCTTGTTCCTCTTCTGGGGCCGCGACTATCAGCATCTCTGCACCAGACTGTTCCTGTGGCACCTGCTCCAGCCCTTTTCCCTGTGTTTCTTGTCCAACAAAGGCCTGCTGTTATTTGCCATTGTCCCCATGTGCATACTCTTTTTGCATTCGGTCAATGCTTGTCAGCAATGGCACAGCTCTTGTTGTGTTATCCCAATCCGAATAGCTCACTGTGTTTTGCAAGCACCACCTCATGACACATGTACAAGGCACCTAACCCCATTTACGCATGCGCAGAGCACCTTACATTTACATTGCACGCCTTCCGCATGCACAGGGTGCCGTACGTTTACATTCTGTGCCTTCTGCATGCGCAGGGCACCTTACATTTATGTTTCATGCAGGGCACCTTACATTTACATTCCGCACCTTCCACATATGCAGGGTGCCTTATGTTTACCTTCCACGCCTTCTGCATGTGCAGGGTGCCTTACATTTATGTTCCACACAGGGTGCCTTACGTATATGTGCCATGTCTTCTGCATGCGCAGGGACCTTATGTTTACATTCCACACCTTCCACATGTGCAGGACACCTTACGTTTATGTTACGTGCCGTCTGCATACACAGGGCATAGAGGGCGCCTTCACAACATCCAATTAGTGCCGCTGCTCATATGTGGTGATTGAGGTCCAGGTGTGTGGTGTTTGTTCTCATCAGTTGCCCATCCCCTCCCTTTCCCCCACAGTCCCTATTTGAGGCACAGTGAATTTTCTGATCCTGTTGTCCAAGATGGCTCACTTTGGCTTTACTGCGAGTACTGTCCAGTGGTTGCATGATGAGGGAGAACAGCAGTTGCTTGATGAGGGAGATGGTGTACCAGGGAGAGTGGCAATGGGCAGGGTCCAGTCCTGCAGCAACACAAACCTGCAGCTGCGGAGGGTAAACAGGACAGGTATGGGACACCACAACGCTGTAGGCATGCCGAAGTTCACCCCAGACAGCCTCACTTCTACAGGGCCTGGGTCATGCTCCAGGGCATGCGTGAGGACCAGGTCATCTTCCTCTATTGTGTTAGCACAGGAGCTATTAGAGAGCTCTGTGAGGATCTAAGATCTGACCTCGAGTCTGTGACTGGCTGGTGTCATGCCATACCAGGGTTGATCAAGCTCCTGAGTGCCCTACATTTCTTGGCCTCTGGCTACTTCCAGACATCAGTGGCTGCAGTTGGTGGAATGAGCCGGCCCACCTTCTCAAGCTGTCTCCACCAGGTACTGTAAGCCATGATCAGCCGGGTAAGGGATTACATTGTATTTCCTGACAGTAGACAAAAATGGGGGGCCCTGAACCAGACATTCAAGCAAATTGCAGGGATACTACATGTGATGGGAGCTATTGATTACACACATGTTGCCCTGGTCCTACCCAGAGATATGGAGGCAGTATTCCACAACCGCAAGCACTACCATTCCCTGAATGTGCAGGTTGTATGTGATGTAAATATGCATATTCTGAATGTGGTTCCAAGGTTTCCAGGGTCCACCCATGACTCCTATATCCTACTCAATGCTCTCTATAACATAGAGTGCAACCCTTCCACCAATTTGATCAGCTCTGTCATTGCGATATAGTTTGTGCCCAGGTATCACAGTGTCCCACTGGTTGTCCTCCTTCCACCATGTCTCTGAGATACAAATCATATCTAACTTCTCATTCAGTGCTATATATTCTAACTCTCCCATCTTATTTTTTAGACTCTAGCATTTGCATACAAGCATTTTAGAGACTGTATTTTATTCATATTAATCTGGTTATCGGTAGGCAAGGGTAATTTGGAATCTTTAAGCTCTGTCTGCTCCGTACTCAAGGGCATTTGGGCTGTATTTGTCTTTATTGTGTCCTAAGTATGAAAGTCGAAGTCTTGTTATCTGAGATTCTAAGGAAAGTATAGGTTTGATTTCTAGGGGAGCCACAAGAGGAGCGACCTCTCGCAATCACCAGAAGAAACACACAAATAGCGGGGGGAATTAGGTGGTCACCAATGCTTTATTAATTAAAATGCCCCAACGTGTTTCGGCAAAGCCTTCATCAGGGCACTGAGAACTGCAAAACCAACAAATAGATAATAATAATACATAAACATATATAGAATATGAAAAATATAACATTTTGATAATAATAAAAGAAGAATAGAAGAATAAACCATAATTATTAATATAATGTCTAACAACGTGTATAGAGAACTTCAAAAAATAACAATAAAGAATATATATATATATATATATATATATATATATAAATCCAATGTGATTTATAATATAAATATACAAGGACCAAAAAATAAATAGTAAAACTTATATGCAATAAATAAGGCAATACTTACAGATAGAATTGGTCAACAACCACTATAAATTGCACAGCAACCGATGTGAACCAATACCTAAAGTAAAGCTGGAATCATATCACAAACAACATAATTTAATGTAAAATAATGTATATTACAAAATTAACTAAGTATGAGACAACAGCGAGAAAATAGGACCAAGGGGCAAAAAGGAGACTTATGAGGGCAGAAATGAAACTTGTATGGAGAGTAAAAGAACTGTTTGTGGGGTGCAAATAAAAAGAATGACCAAAAAAAAGGTCAGCTTGTGGATTGGTATCACGGCTTATAATATAACCTTAGAACAACAATATAAAAGAGGTACTTCACGAGGACAATAAAAGTTTTACTTAGACTGAATGTGTATTGCACAATAGATATTGAATTATTGCCAAGACTTATAGAAGCCCTCTGGGGCTCAAAAAGATGAAATTGAGCCCTAGTTATACGGTTCAAAGGGCTAAAAACGGACCAAGCATCAAAGATACATGAAAGTGCATTTAAAGTTTATATTATCAATAGTCAAGATGAAGGCTGACCTTATATCCACAATAGGAAAACTATATGAGTTCCTTAGCAGACGTAGAAAAGTAATATTGTTTAAATGCCGGGGCTGCGTACAGCTGAAAGACAGCCAGATCTAAAAGAATAAAAATAAAACCAGAACCAAAAATAAAACGTATCATAATCTAAATCCAAGGGAACATACATACCCCTTTTAAGGGCAAGAATTGCATCTATTCTTATTTGAGCTACTCAAAGAAAAATTGTTATATTCAAAGCCAGTGAAACATAAAAAATTTACAACGAACTGTCGTGTAGAACCAAAAAAACTAAGGGGCATGTTTACTAAAGTCCGCAAAATAGCACCCCGCAAAATAGCGCACGGCAACGCAGCACTGAAACGCGCAGAAACGCGTTTAAACGCCCCGCACATGTGCGTGTCACCCCCGCACAGGTACGCGGCTCACTAACGGGCCCCGTACAAGTGCGGCCCGCAAATTTCTGATAGAGGCGTGGAACGGCGAAAGGAGGGCGGAGGAAGGCTCCGGAGGGGCGGAGGGACGGGGTCAATGGGTGGAGAGTGGGAGGGGAGAGGCTCCCCGCACAGTATCGGGCCCGAATTTGCATGTAAAAACTACCGCGAGTGAAACACTCGCGGTAGAAAGCATTTAAAGGGAAGAGAAACCATTTCCGTCAGCAATGTACAGGAAAACCGGGGAAACCAGCAAAACGTGAGCAGTGTGATACATGTGCACAGCACAAAAGTGCAAATACAAATAGAAAATGACCACAACAGAACTATTAAAAACAGTAATTCAGCTGGGGAACAGTTATAGTGATGGGCAAATACAGAAAACACCCAGCAAAGCTCCAGAAAAAAGAAATGAACCTTTGAAGGGTTTACGGAGCCGAGTCTTCCAAAAACATTTCCTTTGTTTGGAGTTTTCCTGGGAGTGTTTGGTATGGTTGCCCATTAATATCACTGTTGCCCAGCGCGGTGATATCTTGTCCCCCATTTCCCGTAGCCATTTCCGGGGTTTATGTGCACGTCTGTCACCAGACAGGGTGCATATGCCCACAGTAAAATTGCATAGAGCAGGGTTTGTGACTCCATTCTGCTAAGGCTTACTACCTCCAGGGGCTGCACTGTTTCTGTGGCCATAGTGTGGTGCAGCGGACAGAGTCAGTACCTCTAGAACCAGAGGGTCAGAGGTTCAAAGCCCAGCTGGGGTACGTGCCAGCCCAATCCCTATATTTTACCCACCACTGAACACAGATAGCGCAGACACCCCTGTATTGCAGGGAACATAAGCATGGGGAGAGCACCCATATTTTACCCAACAACGCGCACACACACCACAACAATGGGCATTACCTACAGCCAAGTCACCCAAATGCAGTCCCGTACTGCCACATTGCAATCAGGTCATCTGCTTTTTCTGAGAGAAGCTCATGCCAGCATGTTGGCGGACGAGGACATGTGGTGCAGGGGGCAGTGGCTGCTAGCCACAGAAGACAGAGGCCCAGTCATGTGCAGGCTGGCACAGTCCACTGCAACACAGGCCCTACCGGATCCACAGTCATGGACATTCCAGGGAAATCACCCAATCTGTGGATACATGGTGGTGCAGTGCACACAGACACTGTATACAAGAGCAGAGAGTCACAGGTTCAAAGCCCAACTGGGGCAACCACTAATCTTTTTCCCCCAATTAAACAGTGATAGTAAGGGCACACCTTTCCTGGGGAGGACATATGCAATGGCAATACGTCTATCTTTACCCCACTGAGCACACACACCATGAACAGGGCCAGTACCCAGAGCAGAATCACACAATGCAGTCCTGGTGGGGCACACACCAGTCAGGTCCCATGATGGCACTCATACAAATGCCTGTGCTGTATATCTATGCACCACACCCATGGTATGTAGATGTAGCTCATGCATATCCATGAGGGACAGCAGGAAAACCAGAACAGTGTGATGCAAACCTGGACTGGAGTTGGGAATCTGTGCCGTAAAGCAGCAGCCATCAGGGGCAGACACACCCACACCCACACCCACAGGCCTCATTGACCAATGTCTCCTGGAGAGGCAAACCATTGAACCCTGCATGTCCTACCAATGTCACCCTACACCTGAGGTATATGATACACAGCTCTGAGATGTTTGCTAGTTCCACACATACTGCTAGTTGACCCCATCCGAACAATCTGTTAGGTGTTTGCGGTGCGTGCTCCAGGCCTGGCCTCTGACGCTGTTTACCACCCTGGGGAGTGGCCACCAGCTGTACTGCCTACCATATCCATGCCTTGCCGTGCTCAGGAGCGGTCTTGGTGGGCAAGGCTGATTACCTTCTCAATAGTAGCACCATGATGGCATAGGTGTGGAAGTGTGTGCTTGTCTATACCGTGGGTGTTGGCAGCAAGCCCCTTCCACAGCCCACACTGCCAATGTGCATAATGTGGTGCACGGTACCATGGGTATAGCCAGGACAGGGTGGCCTGGGCAGGATGCATCTGCACCGGGCATAGGGCACTGGCAGGGACACTGTAGTGTCCGGCCACCACCTACACAGACAGGGTGGCCAAAGCATGTCCTTCTGGGAGATCACGCTCACCCTGACTGTGCAGTGACCACAGCATGGCTAGGCACCCCCATAGTGCTGTACAGTCTTTCTCTCATGTGATACATATGGGTATCTATTTGGGGCCCAGTCACTGAGTTATCTGCTTGCTGTGTATGCTGGCAGCCCAGTTCTGTGTGCATGTGTCTCCACTGGGAACATGCACTATGGACTAACCAGCAGACTGTTTGTAGATGGTATGTGGTTTGCTGGAATGGCTTGCAGGGTGCAGTTGGCTTGCTGCAGGGGAATACCTGGTGGTGGGGTGCAACCTACCATACCTGGTCATATGTTTGTCTGTTATTGTGTTATGGCTGTGTGGGGGGTGTTCCTCAGCAGGACTGGGGTTGATGTTGCCCTCTACTGCCACCTTTGCAGGGAGGTAGAGTGTGGCTCTTGATGGGGGACCATGTTTGTCTCTGGGGGCAGCCCGGGGGGGGGGGGGGCGTGCGCGCGCGCTACGGCTGTGCCTGACTGGGATATCCATGGTGTTTGTGCAGAAACTAGCTATCTTACACATTAACACTGCTTTGGAACTCCCGCTTGGCCTCCATCAGCCATGGAAAGTGTTGTAGACCTGGTCCTGGGCGCCTCATTGTACACTCAGGGTGAGGCCAGAACCCGCACGATGTAACGTTGTGTAGCTACTTTGTGCCAGTAAAACACCCGGTCAGTGCCCCCTACCAGGCCGAGTTGCTGTGTGGGTGCACCCGGTAACGTCCCCCAACAGGGCCGAGGTGCTGTGGGGGTGCATTTCCCATCTTGTGTCCATCTGTGGACAGCTAATTTGCATGTGCAGTGCATCATGGGTACGTGTGGCCTAACCCTATCCTGTTTACCCTGGCATACTATCTGTGAGATGACGTGCAGGCTATCTGCAGCCAGCCAGGGGCTTCCATACAGCTATGGTTAGGTCACTACCTGTGCAGCCAGAGGTGATGAGTTCAAACCCACATTGGGGTTCTGTGAGACAGGTGTTCAAAGCATATTTTTTTAGTTTACTGTACATATGTTGATGTCAGCAATAGCACCCTCAGTGTACTGTACCCATAAGGTGCCTCTGAGGGTGCTTTATGGGGCGCCCTATAGGGCACTGTATGGTTGCCATCCATATAGGGTGCACCATACATTATCCTGTGTCGCAACATACATGCTGCCCTATAGGGGACATTCTAGGGTGCCTTGGCAGACGGTGCACTGTAACATGTGCCTTATGGGCGGCCCTATATTAATATGCTGTGAGAGTGCGTTTGCTAGTAGTTATCATAAAACTAAAATTATAGAGCCTCCTACAGCTCTCCCCAACATAAAACATACTGCCTCAGCTAGCCTTTTTCTCTGGGCTTTGTGAGGGATTGAACACATGGCCCCTGCACCATTGCTCAGTGTCTTCACCATTGTGCTGTGGCTCTGTTCCTGTGTTTGAGCAGCAGCGCGCAGCCTTGTAGCCATTGGCGCGCCGTCTTGTGGCGCACAAAATTAGAATTAACAGCGCGCCGCCTTCTGGCGCGTAACATTAACAGCGCCCAACATGGGCATGCCCCTTAAAATACTGCCTCAGCCAGCTGTCTTCAATGGGCACGGGGGGGAATTGAACCCATTGTGCCTGCATGGGTGGTCAGTGTCTTAACCATTGTCCTATGGCTCCATTCCTGCTATTTGCACATCAGCGCGCCACTTATCCCTCCCACTATTGGGCTGCCCCCTCACACATCAGCGCGCCGCCTTCTGCCCACCGGCTCGCCGCCTTCTGTTGACCAATTTTATCAGTGCGCCGCCCTCTGCCGCCCAACCTTAACAGCGCGCCGCCCTCTGCCGCCCACAATAAACAGTGCGCCGTCTCATGCCGTTTAAAAAAATAGGTGCGCCGCCTTCTGCCGCCCATAATCAATATGCCTCCTACACCACTTTTGCCCATAAAATTTGATGCCTCAGCTGGTCTTTTTTGTTGGGTGCAATGGGGGTTTGAACCCCTGAACCCTGCACCATAGGTCAATGTCTTCACCGTTGTACTACGGCTTTGTTGTTTGGTTGTGCAGCAGCGCCCCACTTAGCCTTCTCACGCGCTAATGTGGGACCCGCACATTAGCGCGACTCACAAACCTACGGTCCGTTTTTTTCCTTTTTCTGCCTGGCCCGCCCACTCCTTATATGGCACCAGCACACTAACGGGGACCCGCACAGCAACGGACTTTAGTAAACATGCCTGTAAGATGGCTAATGCCGTGGTGAATTACATCGAAAGAACAAACAGTGTTAAAATCACAGAAACAATACCTTTAGTAGATAACAGACTGATTTCTTTAAAAAAAATCCATCAATCGCACCTTTTTTATAGGGGAAATTGCTGTTGTAAAAACTTATGTAAGCAGAGACTCATGACAGAGCTACTTTTTTATGCATCCCAAAATGCATCTGGTTTGAAAAGCCAAGCCCCAGAATCAAACTATATTTAAAGAAACAACCTGAGAATAAAAAATTAAAATAAAAATAAAATAAAAAGTGCACATAATATTGAGAAAAGAAGGCAGCACAGACAAGAGGTATAAGGATTTGACCAATAAAAACAACACCTTAAGTTAAAAACACAGGTACACTACCAAAAAACTGCCTCCAGTTTTGCAACTGATTCCTATAGATTTTGGGGTGCTGAATCCAGGAAAAATAGCCAAAATGTTCCATCACGTCACGTTTTCTTGCAAAATTAGATTTCTTACCCATATAAGGAATGTTCACATAATTTCTTTTTAGCCGACTGCAGTTTATTTTCTTGGCCCAAAATAGAGGTTGTAATGGTTAACTAACTAGAAACACTCCCTCATGATATTTTAGAGTGTTTTGTATTCATTTTATACATTAACAGGACAATTGGGAGGCGGGGGGCTAAATCCAGTACTCGCGCTGGCGCATGTTCTTTCCTGTTCGCCTCGCCTCGTTCGCTCACTCAAACACAGTGGTTGCGACATGAACGTTCCTGTCAAATTTCAGTTTCTTGCAAGTTCATTATTACCTTTTGTTTGCTCAGTCGTAATCCAGCTTTATTCCGAAGTGGTTCACTACAGTTGTAGTTTGCAGTGCTGTGTATTTGTGATGGCTCACAGAGCCAGAGGTTGCGTCAACTCTCCGGACAGTTTTTGTTTTATTTGTGGGGAATATACCGTGAAAAAGCGGCAGAGGAACATTTCTGCATTTATTAAAAAGTATATTTTGCCTATTTCGGTTTGAAGTTAGGCGATCAAGACAAACCGTGGGCTCCTCACAAAGTGTGCAAGACATGTGAGGAAGATCTACGCTTATGGATGAAAGGTAAAAAACAAGCATTTCGTTTCGGAATACCTATGATGTGGCGTGAACAAAGAGACCACAGCAGTGACTGCTATTTTTGCTCTTGCATTGTGAAGGGATACAACTTAAAAAATAAGAACGTAATAAGTTACCCCAACCTTCCCTCATAGCAAGAAGTACCTGTGCCTGAACCATCAAAATCTTTGGATCATATTTGTGTGGACGGTTCTGATCATGATGAGACTCATCAGATGGCTTTTCCCGATGAGTCCAGTACTTCCGAGTTTGAAACTGAACCAGATCCGAAACCTGAACATTTCTCTCAAGCTGAATTGAATGATTTAGTCCGGGATTTAGGACTCCCAAAAGATGCTGCCCAACTGCTGTGTTCTCGGCTTAAACAGAAAAATCTATTGTCACCAGGAACAACTTTTTATTGGTACCGCAACCGCGAGACACAATTTTTGAAGTATTTCAGCAAAGAGGAAGATTTGGTATTTTGCAACGATATATACGGAGTGATGGAAAAGTTTAAACTCAAGTATGATCCTGCTGAATGGCGGCTGTTCATTGATTCGTCAAAAGACAGCATAAAAGGTGTTCTTCTTCATAATGGCAACACATTCGCTTCAGTTCCTATTGCTCACTCTGTTATTCTCCAAGAAAAATACGAGAATTTGGCCCTGATTCTTCAGAAGATTCGTTATGATGAGCATAAGTGGATGATTGTGGAGACTTTAAAATTCTATCCATGCTATTAGGGCAGCAATCCGGTTTCACCAAATATCCCTGCTTCCTTTGCTTGTAGGATAGCCGGGCCCGCGACCTACACTGGGGGAAAAAAGACTGGCCAATTCGGGAGTATTTGAGACCCGGTGAGAAAAATGTTCTTCATGAGAGCTTGGTACCTCGTGATAAAATTCTATTACCACCTCTCCACATTAAGTTGGGTCTCATTAAGCAATTCATCAAGTCCCTTCCAAAAGATGGTGAGTGCTTTCGGTACCTTTGCTCAAAGTTCCCCCGACTTTCTGAAGCAAAGCTAAAGGAAGGAGTGTTTGTTGGCCCTGATATAAGGAAACTCATTTCAGATGGAGCATTCGCTGAAACGATGTCTGAGAAGGAAAAAGAAGCCTGGGATTCCTTCAAGGATGTTGTTCTCAAATTCTTGGGGATCAGGCGGGATGAGAACTATAAGGATATTGTTGCCAGGATGCTCAATGCCTTCAAAGAACAAGGCTGTAACATGAGCCTGAAAGTCCATTTCTTGCACTCCCATGTGAACTACTTTCCCGAAAACTTGGGGGCGTACAGTGAAGAACAAGGTGAAAGGTTTCACCAGGACATCAAGGACGCAGAGAGAAGGTACCAAGGAAGATGGAACACCACTATGATGGCTGATTTCTGCTGGTTGCTGCTGCGGGAAACCCCAGATGAAAAATACGCCAAGCAGCGCACCAAGAGAAGCATTCGGGGGAAGAAGAAACGGGCCCACCAGGAGATTGATTGACCCAAGAATGACTTTAAAATCTAAACTGTGTTGACAAATATCGTGTTTTTACTAAACTTTGAAATAAAAATTTGCTAGTTATTACCACAGTGTCGGATCTCATTTATTAGAATTTTATTTTCACACCATCGGGTGTTTGTCTTCATGTATTGCAATGGTGCGGTTTGCGTTTTCTATTCTTACATACATACCTGTACAACATTTTTTGCACATTTCTTTGCTTTGCTTTGTGTCTAACCTCGCTCTTATATGCTCAATGTTTGTGCACATGTATGTGGCTGTTTTAAGGGCAGACAATTTTGCTACCATCACAGTGTGTTTTGTTGACATTACTCTATTCTTATGTGCTGCCTTGTTACAATTTTCTTTATTCTTATTTGAATAACTACTAAACAATTAGTATAAAGAATTCATCCAAGAAACTTTTATCTCGATCGCACTCAATCTGAAACGTTCACCTCAAACTGCTAACCCAATGTAGCAAAAAATCTGTACGTGATGGAGCAAATTGGTTACCAGATTTGGATTCAGCGCACCAAAAAACGTAAAAATCAATCGAAACATTAGAGGCAGTTTAAAAAAAAATTTTTTTAGTGTACCTGTGAAATCTATCTAACATCCCACATTTAAAAAAGACTGAACTTCAAGCTGTCATAGAAAGTGAAAACAAAAAACCAATTGTGCTATGCAAATCTATCAAAAAAATCAAAGAAAAACAGACAAAGTAGATTCCTGATTCAAGCCACAAGGATCCAGTACCTGTAGCTGGAAGATGTAACGCTGTTCCAACCTAAGTAGTACTTTTTCAATGTCTCCCTCTCTCTAATGAGGGTGTACCACCTTAATAACAAAAAACTTAAGATCAGAGACTTTATGACCCTTATCAACCCAATGGCTAACCAAAGGTTTATCTGGAATGCACCTTTTTAAACAACTCTTGTGCTCAATGTTCCTTATCTTTATTGAACGTTTTGTTTTACTGACATATATCTGATTGTGTGGACACACAATCACATAGATGACATTTTCAGAGTTACAATTAGAATAGTGATTCAAGAAGAACCTCCTCTTAGTTATAGGGTGCGTGAAGGTCTCTTTCACAATCAGAGCATTAAGGCAAACAGAGCACTTCCCACATTGGAAGTGACCTTTAATTTTATACAAAGGTTTGGGTTTGGAAAGAGCGGACGGAACCAAAAGGTTTTTCAGATTTTTATTCCTCTTATGAGCTATTGTAAGATTTTTTTTAGCATAAAAAGGAAGGGACGTTAACAGATGCCATTCTTCATGAAGAATACTGGAAATATTCTTTGAAAGAGATGAAAAAGTAAGGGCACATACTATTTGATTTTTATTTGATGGTACTTTTTTCTTAAGGAGCCCAGTCCTGTCTGTAGATTTAGCACTATTATAGGCTTTATAAATTGTGTGTTTTGGATAACCTCTATCCTTAAACCTCTCACACATCTCAGATGCATGTTTCTCAAAGTCACCTTGAGACGTACAAAGGCGTCTAACCCGAAGGAACTGACCAAAGGGTAAATTCTCTTTCAGTGATTTATTATGAAAACTGTCATAGCGCAAAAATGCGTTCCTATCTGTCTCTTTGCGATATAACTCAGTTATAAACCCTTTGTCCCCTTTCTTTATATTGATGTCGAGATAAGAAACCTGGGTCATGCTAAATGTGCCTTCAAATTGCAGGTGTTCGTCTAAAGAATTAAGCCACAGAAAGAAAATTTGTAAATCTTCTTCTGTGCCGTCCCAAATCATGAAGACATCGTCTATATAACGTAGCCAGATTTTAACAAATTTCTTAAAGGGGTGACTTTGGAGAAAAGTGCTCTTAAAATTTGCGACGTATAAATTAGCCACATCAGGGGCCATGGATGAGCCCATAGCTACCCCTTTGATTTGTTTATAAAAAATACCGCGAAAGCAGAACATTTTTTTACACATTACTAAGGATGCCATCTGAACTAAAAAACATGTGGGAATATGCACTGGTTTTACTCTTTGGATAAGGATATTAGCAATCACCTCTACAGCTGCGGCCTGAGGTATATTGGTGTAAAGGGAATTTATATCCAAGGTCACCATTATAAGCCGTGGATTATATTCTGTGAATGTGTCCAAAATATTAATTACATGTGCGGAATCCCAAACATATGATGGAATCTGTGGGATGAATGGGCGTAAGACATAATCGAGAAACTTGGACAGTGGTTCTAACAAAGAACCAATAGCTGATTTTGCCAGTTGTCATGATCTTTGTCTTCTTTACATTAAGGTGCAGGCCCATTTTAAGACTATGTTCCTTGATCTTGAGAAGCAACTGTTTTAGATCATCTTCACTTTCAGCCAGTAATGTGGTTTCATCAGCATAACAAAAGTTGTTAATGAGTCTTCCACCAATCTTCACACTTCGGTTGTCTTCATACAGTCCTGCTTTTCTGATTATTTGTTCTGCATATAAATTAAACAGGTAGGGGGAAAGTATGCAGCCTTATCATACACCTCTGCTAATTTTAAACCATTCTGTTTCTCCTTGTTCTGTACGAACTGTTGCTTCTTGATCAGGTGTTCTGGTATACCCATGCTTCTTAATGTGGCCCAGAGTTTCTCTATACAGTCAAAAATCTTTGCTGTACTCAATAAACAAATATAGATATCCTTTTGGTATTCTTTTGTCTTTTCAAGGATCCATCTCACAGCCACAATGATGTCTCTCATTCCTTGCCCTTTCCTGAACCCTGCTTGCACTTCAGGCATTTCTCATTCCAGGTATAGCTGTAGTCTCTGCTGAATGATCTTGAGTAGAATCATGCTGGCATGTGGGATCAGAGCGATTGTGTGATAATTCCATAGTATTGGTATAAACACAGATCAGTTGGTCATGATGTTCTCTTCCAAATTTCCTGGCAGAGCCTTGTAAGTATGTTAACAGCTACATCTGACTGCTGTAATACTTCAATGGGAATACCATCAATGCCCAGTGCTTTGTTCTTTGATAAGACTTTCAATGCTGCTTTGACTTCTTTTTTCATCACCAATGGTTCCCGATCATAAGGTGCAGGTTGAAATGGCTGTTGGTCCACTTGATCTTTATCATATAAAAACTCTGTATATTCTTTTGACTTTTTCTTCATCTTCTCAGCATCATTCAGTATAGATCCTTGAGCATCTTGTAACATTCCATTTCGAGGCTGGAATTTTTTCTTTATCTCTTGTAGCTTTAGGAAAGCCTATCTTGTTCTTCCTCTAATAGTTTCTCTTTCTATTTCCTTGCATGCGTCATTGTAGTACTTTTCCTTGTCTTATCTTTCTGCACGTTGAAAATTTCTGTTGAATTCTGTGATTGCCTCTCTTTCGTCTTTCGCTTTAGTTTCACTGCATTTTTGGGCACTTTTCAGAGTTTCTTCAGTCATCCATTTTGGTCATTTTTGCTTTTTCACCTTTTGTAGAGACTTCTCAATTTCTTTCAACACAACCTTCTTGATGTCATCCCATAACTCTTCTGGAGCTCTGTCATTTGCATCTAAAGCAGCAAAATGATTTTGAAGGCAGTCTTTAAATTCCTGTGGTATATTCTCCAGGTCAAATTTTGCTACATTCATGAATGGTTGTTGTTTTTCAACTTTAGCTTGAGTTTACATACTACTAGTTGGTGATCTATACCACAGTCAGCTCCAAGTTTTGTCTTTGTTGATGCTTTAGAGCTTTTCCATTGTTGACTTCCACAGATGTAGTCAATTTGATTTTGTACAATCCTTTGGGTGAAGTCCATGTGTACAGTTGCCACTTGTGTTGCTGGAAGAAGATGTTTGAGATGAAGAGATCGTTGGTCTTGCAGAATTCTATCAGTTTTTTTCCAGCTTCATTTCTGTTGCCAAGTCCATATTATCTAATCACTTTGCCTTCTTCTTTGTTGCCAACTTTTGTGTTCCAGTCACCCATGATTATCAGCATATCCTGTTTGCATGTTCCATCATTTTCAGCTTGTACTTGTTCATAGAACTCATCAACTTCATCCTCTTCTGCAGCTGTTGCTGGGGCAAATACTTGAATTATAGTGTTGATGAGCATTCTTCATAGACTAATGGAAATTAAGCGTTCACTGACTGCATTGTATTTCATTACAGTTCTTGCAAATTTCTTAATTATAAATGCAACACCATTTCTTCTTTGTCTTTCATTTCCAGCATAGTAGATCATGTGATCTTCAGATGCAAAGTGCCTAATGCCAGTCCATTTCAGTTCGCTGACACCCAGCAGATCGAGTTGTACATATTCTATTTCATTCTTGACCACCTCCAACTTTCCTTGGTTCATGCTTCGTATGTTCCATGTCCCAATATGTAAGACATCTTTGCAGCTTCTGACTCTCATTTTATATGCAACTATATCAGCAGTCAGACATCCCAAGGGCTTTGATCCAACCACATCATAAATGCTGGCTTTACTCTGAAAAGTCTTCAGCTCTTCCCCAGTAGCTAGTTGAGTGCCTTCCAACCTGGAGGTCTCATCTTCCAGCACTATCATGCAATTTGTATCTTCCAGCACTATCATGCAATTTGTATATGGAAGTAGATTTCCAGGCCTTTTTTCCATGCAGGTAATTCTAGTGTTGATGCCGTTGTCACAGAAATATGATCCTCTGCCACACAGCACGACAAGCTGCAAATCAAGTGTATACAATATACACAGTGCAATATACCCCATGTACATACAAAATAGGACCACAACTAGGCTTAGATTGTATAACAAAACTATATATAACTGTTTAACATGCTGAAACTGGAACAAAAAAAGAACCCCTCAGCAACACTAATCCATAAGAGCAACGAGTGGACGCATCTTGCTGTATCTTGCCGGGAGTGAAGTACCACCTGTGAGGAGGAAAAAGAAGAAGAGACTTGTTAAAGAAAACAATGAGCATAAAATACTACAGTGAGGCCTCCAAAAGCTTGCATCCACTTACCAGGCACAGATAGTTATTGCTGGACTTGTGCTGAAATCAGGGCCAGAAGCACCTGCCCTAGAGTCTGCAGCTCCTGGCTTATGCTGCCTAGATGCTGGAGCTGCTGTCTTATGCCAGCAAGCTCTTGCCTCACGCCAGCTAGCTCTTGCATCATGTTTGCTGTGCATTCTCCCAAGATACACGGAACAGATCTCCATTTGTAGTCACTGAAATAAAATAGGAGAGCTGAGATTAACTGATCTGCGACAGGGCCACAACACAATACTCACTAGCCCCAAATTTCACACAGACAAGGGTGGAGGTCTAGACCTCAGCTCCCAAAAGAAGCCCAAGGTAATGCAGAGATGGAGGGCAGAACAGACAGGCCCCCAGAGGCAGGACTTGCAGAGGGACACACTGCAACAAGAAAGCAAGGGGAAGAATTAATATAGCTATCCTCCTCCCAGGCCCAACTCCCAAAAGAAGCCCAAGATAATGCTGGGTGGGTATATTTACCAGCAGAAATGGAGACAATGGAAGCAGACACTGCAATGAGAAAGGGATAGCTGTAAAACTGAGCATGCTCGCAATCCCTCCACCCAAATACACCAGGTTCTTCTACATATGTACTCACCAGACATCCCTAAGTCTACACCACCGGACAAACCACTGAGAACTTCTAGCTGAAAGGGAAGCAACCAACTGCTCCAGTAGGGTCCGCTCAGTGGAACATGGAGGCCTACCCCCAGTTTCTGCCGTGATCTCTCAATCGCAATCATTTTTTTTTTTTACTGCACATTATTCATCACACTACCGGTGCTTCAATTATGGTATCATGTGCACCTTCCCCCCTCGGACATTCACCTCTGCTGCACATTGAGCCCACAATTTATTCCTTTACCCAACTGCAAGAACTAAATTGTGGTAATTGGCAACCACACGATGATAGAGCATATCCTTTTCCTCCTGAAAATCTTTATGACCGAATACACTTTGCCCTCTGGTTGGCATTCTGCTCAACCTTACTACCTGATCCTGAATCACGTTGCATCTCTACAAATCAGAAAGAAATGAGAAAGGGATAGCTGTCAAATTGAGCATGCTTGCAATCCCTCCACCCATATACACCAGGTTCTTCTAGATATGTACTCACCAGACGTCCCTGAGTCTACACCACCAGAAGGAAACCTGAAAAAAATGCACGGTACTTCTGCATGTGCCTCAGTAACCGCATGAAAGAAAGCATGGTACTCTAGCGTTTATATTTATGCGCTGCAGTGGATGCATGAATATGCATGCTGTGTGATGATATCTATCATGTGCATGCTCTATCAACTAGTTGTTGCGTTTCCTCTAATGTGCATGCGCTACCTAATTTCTAACACCAACATTTTATGATGGTTTTTTTCCTTAGTGTTGCAATTTTATGTGTATCACATTTGCATATGCTTGGTTTTGAATGCCCTTCATTTTCATGGCCTGTTCTTTCTGCATTGCACATTCAGACTTGTGCGTTGTCGGTGCGTTACATACATGCGTAAAAAGTCTGTAACATATGTGTTCAGCACCAGTTTTCTGCAGTAGCCAACATGTTAGTGCCGCTGAATATCCCGCTTAGGGGCACTTACACATTTTACAGGTCTGTAAACCATCTAAATGCCTTGGAATCTTGGGCCCTGTGTTTTTATTGAAGATTCATCTCTCTGCTGGGGAACATCTGAAATCAAAGGGGAAGGAGATTGAGCAAATATTTTATATGGAGTGTTTGGCATGTAAAAAAGAAGTGGTTATTCTTATGAGTGATACTTACCAATTTCAGATAGATAAACAGATAACTGACAAACAGGGACGCTATTTGATTTTGATTGGCACACTGGGCAATTTTAAAGTTACTTATCAAATGTATATGCACCAAATTCGCAAGCCCAACTTTTCTTTCAGGAATTCTTTAAAATACTGAACTACAACATGGTCAGAACCATCTTCTTGCAAGAGATTTTAATTGTACTCTTTACCCTGTTGATCATTCTAATAATAGAGTGAAGAACGTGGCTAGCATCTAGCAGTTGCTAAAGTGACTGGATAACTAGGCTAGGTGGATATCTGGCACTGGCGACGTCCAAGAGAGCAAGATTATTACTACTATTCGGCTAGACATAATTCCTACTAGCCCATAGACTTTTAGTTCCTCCCACATCAATCTAAAGTGGGGGTCCAAAAGTGTATGATAAATCCCATCACAATTTCAGACCATGGAATGATCACCCTAGATTTGAGGGATCTAAATCCAGACAAAATCTTGAGTAGATGGCATATGGATAGGCTTTTACTAAAGAATCCTGAGTTCCTAGCATACTTAGTTAAGGCGTGGGAGACTTTCCTGCATTTTAATGATGCTACTGAAATACATCCGTATACCTTATGGGATACAGCCAAGGCTGTTCTTATAAGTCATATAACATCCATTGCCTCTGCCATTGAAAAGCAGAGACTTGCTAAACATGACTCGTTATATGCAGAACTCTTGAAATTAGAATGATTGCTTAAGACACACCGGAGGGATAAGATCCACACCTGATTACAGGAGGTATGGAAAGGATTGAACACTGTTGATATACAGCAAATAGCCAAAGCAATGCAAATGACCAAGAGACATTTCTATGAGCACTCCAATAAGGCTAGTAAGTTATTTTTGTGGCAGTTAAATAAGATAAGAATTAAGAAACGCATCCTAAAACTCAAGGATGAGAAAGGGTCAGAACTCATAACTTTAGATCAGATGGCAACTAGCTTTGCTCAGTATTATAATCAGCTGTACTCTGCTCAAACCTCAGTTGAAGAACACCAATTAGAATCCTGGGTGAGGGACAAAAACCTTCTGCATTTGGAAAAATGTCAAGAGAGAACAGCTTAACAGACTGTTCACAGGAGAGGAAATCAGCAGGGCAATAAAAGATTTGAAGAATGATAAGGCTGCTGGCCTAGATTCCTTGCAAGCAGAGCTCTAGAAATCCTTGTCAGAGCAATTTACTCCTTTGTTGGTGAGGGTATTTAATATGATTGAACATGCAAAGACATTCCTAAAATCCTTTTATGATGCTACTATCACTGTTATCCAATAAGAAGGGTGGGATGCTGCTCTTTGTAGTAAATATCATCCTATTTCTTTGCTAAATATAGATTACAAGATATTAACTAAAATACTGAGTTACTACATGGAGGGAGTTATACATAATCTGGTGCATATGGGCCAAACAGAATTCATTAAGCATTAGGCGATTTATAAATATTATACATATGGTACAGCATAAAGAGGCCAGGTATGGCATTTTGTTATTAGATGCCGAAATGGCCTTTTACAAAATTGAGTGGTCATACTTATTCAGGGTGTTAACGGATTTGGTTTTGGCCACAAATTTTGTCAATGAATTGAGTCCATTTATAGTGAACCACCTGCCTCAGTAGTAGTCAACAGTTATCTGTAAAGGCCATTTCAAATGGACAGGGGACAAGACAAAGCTGTCTATGTCCCCGTTTCTCTTTGCACTGGCAATAGAACCCTTTGCTTGCACTCTGAAAGGCTAAATTATCTAGTTCAGGAATTTCTTTTGGGAGAAAGGCTCATGCCATTTCCCTTTATGTAGACTATGAACTAACCTCAGAGAATGTATAACAGCACATGATACCGCCTAAACACTGTATGTATAGAAAATGTTTTTTGCATCACTGTATATAGCCCATATTGTACATAGCTCAAACCACTCTAGCACACAATACAACACACATTGTACATAGCTCAAACCAATCTAGCACACAATACAACACACACTCAACTAAATATCACCCTCACTGCATGTTTAACACTCTCACTTTACCCGATTGTTTGCTGTGATACCACCTTGATTAATAAGATAAGGCGGTTTAGAAATACTGTTAAATAAATAAATAAAAATAAAATAAAAGATCCTAAATTATCTATCCCACCCCTAAGGGAATTTCACTCTGCTGGGCTACACAGTTAACTTCCAGAAATCGGCTCTGCTTCCCATTAGACATGGAGATAGGGAGGTAGAAAATGTGAGGGGATTGTTAGAATTTCAGATAGTGAATAAATTTTAATATTTAGGCGTTATAATCTCTTCAGATCTCTCCTTGCTTAATAAGTACAATTAAGAACATAAGATATGCCATATTGGGTCAGACCAAGGTCCATCATCCCAGTATCCTGTTTCCAACAGTGGCCCATCTAGGTCATAAGTGCCTAGAAGTTTCCCCGAAAGACACAGATTCCACAATGCTTGCACTGGGTCAAGCAGAGATGTCCCGGGTCCCTTTTAATAATGGTTTATGGACCTTTCCTCCAGGAACTTATCCAAACCTTTTTTAAACCCAGCTACACTAACAGCTTTTACTACATCCTCCAGTAACAAATTCCAGAGTTTGATTACATGTTGAGTGAAAAAATATTTTCTCTTATTAGTCTTAAATAGTTTACCCTGTAGCTTCATTGCATGTCCCCTAGTCTTTCTATATTCTGAGGACGTAAACAATCGATCTACGTTTACCCGTTCCACTCCATTCATTAATTTATAGACCTCTATCATATCTCCCCTCGGCCGTCTCTTTTCCAGGTTGAAGAGCCCTAATCTTTTTAGCCTCTCTTCATAGGGGTATCCTTCCATCCCCTTTACCATTTTGGTGGCTCTTCTCTGTACCTTTTCTAATAATGCTATATCCTTTTTAAGACCAGAATTCTACACAATACTCAAGGTGTGATCGCACCATGGAATGATGCAGAGGCAGTACAATATCCTTTGATTTTTTCCATTCCTCTTCTTATGATACTTAGCATTCTTTTTGCTTTCTTGGCTGCCGCAGTACACTGGGCAAAGGGTTTTAATATGTTATCCACGATGACACCTAAATCTTTTTCCTGGGTGGTGGTTCCTAATGTGTAACCTTGCATCGTGTAACCATGGTTTGGGGGGGGTTTTCCTAGGTGCATAACTTTGCACTTGTCCACATTAAATTTCATCTGCCATTTGTATGCACAGTCTTCCAATTTATCAAGATCCTCTTGCAATTTTCCTCAATCCTCCTGGGTTTTAACAACTTTAAATAGTTTTTTGTCATCTGCAAATTTGATAACCTCAATTGTTATTCCCTTTTCCAGGTCATTTATGAATATGTCAAAAAGCAGCAGACCCAGCACAGATCCCTGGGGTACTCCACTATTAACCTTTTTCCATTGGGAAAATTGGCCGTTTTAGCTCTATCCTCTGCTTTCTATCTTTTAACCAGTTCCTGATCCACAATAGTACACTGTCTCCTATCCCATGACTTTAGTTTTGCCAAAAGTCTCTGATGAGGGACCTTGTCAACGGCTTTCTGAAAGTCCAGATACACTATATCAACTGACTCACCTTTATCTACCTGTTTATTCACACCTTCAAAAAAACATAACAGATTAGTAAGACAAGATCTTCCTTGTCTAGAAACTCTGTGTCATGAACTCTCCCCCTCAATGCCCCTTGCTCCCCTGCTCCACCCACCCCATAATACCTTTGCCTATCTCATTACCCTGACAACCCCTCCCTAATAACTTGTAAATATGTAAATAGTTTCTCGTTTGAGCCATATATACTCATGTTCAAAAGTTTCTTGTCTCAACCATATATACTCATGTTCAAAAGTAAACATTATGTTCATTTTAAACCGTCTTGAATCGAAGAAAGACGGCATATAAAAACTGTTAAATAAATAAATAAATTTGAGACTGTCAACTCCCATAGGGTTAGGTGGGGGTGAGCTTCTGACACTCTGATTTACTATTACAGTGCCATGCCTGCTATTAAATACCAGTGTAAGCCTCTGTGGCTGTTGGACTGGGTTGGGCTGAAGACAGTGGTTAGGACATGGTGCCTCAGGTCGGAGAGCCAGGGGTTCTAGTCCCACCTGGGGACAGCAATCTCAGGCTGGAGGGACTGGGGTCCTATAGGCACTCCTTGTGGCCTTGGGCAAGCCACTTAACCCTCCATTGCCTCAGGTACACATAGATTGTGAGCCCTTTGGGATCTTCCGTTTCTCAGTGTATTGTGCTGTGTGTAAATAAAACATAAAATCACCCACCACTCCTAGTCTCAATTTACTCACTTCTATACCCATGAAAATTAAAATTACAGCTAAAATACTCCTGACCTCCTTATATCCTTACCGTATCTGCCACCCACATTCGCTAAAGCTCCAGGATCGGTTCACTGTTTCTAATCAGATTACTTTCTCAGTCCGGGCTAGGAATGCTGCGCATGCGAGAACCTACCTACAACTCCATTTTTAGAGTCCTTCCCACCCAATCAAAACTGATTAACTTTCTACCGCCTCTTATTGTTCAGCATTGTTTGCTGAAGGGTCATATATTTGAACAATTACGCTGCCTATGTATAGATAAGGTGGATAGAGGACGGGAAGGCAAATCCTTAGATGAAAAATTAATTTTTAATGAACAAAGATGGATTTTTAGATTAGATACCTTAGAACCTAATGGCCTCAATGTGAATATTGATTGGTTAGCTTGTTTATGATGGAACAGCTTAGAATATTTTGAGAGATAAAAAAAAAGGGGGGGGGCTTCTTATCTTTAGAAGTTTTTACTTCAAAGGTTGTGGATTAGATAAGGAGCAGTAAGATATTTCATAAGATAGGTGGGTACTAGCAGTAGAAGAGGGAGAGCATTAAGAGTAAATTAAGAGGAACTGACATAAGAGGCGATAGAAAGTTGATCAGTTTTGATTGGGTGGGGAGGACTCTTTAAAAATGGAGTTGTAGGTAGGTTCCCGCATGCGCGGCGTTCCTAGCCCGGACGGAGAAAGTAATCTGATTAGGAACAGTGAACCGATCCTGGAGCTTTAGCGAATGTGGGTGGCAGTTATGGTAAGGATATAAGGAGGTCAGGAGGATTTTAGCTGTAATTTTAATTTTCACGGGTATAGAAGTGAGTAAATTGATACTAGGAGTGGTGGGTGATTTTATGTTTTATTTACACACAGCACAATACACTGAGAAACAGAAGATCCCCTGAAGAAACCATATGTGTGAAACGCATGGACGGTACTGGGGACAGGCGTTGGGATCAGTTTGATTAGTAATACAGACGAGCGGTGTCATTTAGAGCTAAGTATAAGGATATTGAATGTTAACACCCTTGTTGCCTTTGGAGAATCTGGCACAAACAAAGGAAATGTAGCCAAAGAAAGAAATGTAGCCAAAATATGACCAGCTCCACTGTTGGATAAACTGAAGGTCGTTGATGTTAAAATGCATATTTACTAGATTAAGACATTGGTCTATATACAGTGAAGCCACAATAAGACTGAGACCTTCTTTAGTATATAGCTGTATGTTGAATTAACTAAAGAGAAAAAGATTTGGAAACACTCTGATTTTTCTATAGGTTCTTTACATCTCTGACATTTATCTTTTCCTTTCAGCTATCTTCCATTTATTTCTCTCTTTATATCAATTCATATTTTGCTCCTCCTCCTTACCATCCAGTCTTCAAACCCCCCCACCCCCCCCCCCTTGATACTGCATCTACCACTTTTCAACCCTTAACACGGTTTATTTATTTTATTTGGCTAGGCTTATATACCACTTTTCTATGAGTCAAAGCTGTGTACATTCAGGTTTTGTGTATATATTTTCCTTGTCCCCCAAAGGGGCTCACAGTCTACATTTTTGTACCTGAGGCAACAGAGGGTTAAGTGGCTTGCCCAAGGCCACATGGAGCACCTGTAGTTCTAGAAACCCCAGTCCTTCTGGCCCAAAGTTGCTGTTCCCTGGCCCTAGGCAACTTGCTCCAGTCACTAGGCCACTCCTCCTCTTCTTCCTTTCTTTCTTCCTCCCCCTCTGTCCAGCATCTCTCCCTTTTTTCTTCCTCCATCTAGCACTTTAGCCTATTTTTCTCATCCCACCCCATTATGTCCACAATTCTCCTTCCCTATTCCTGCCCTGTTTCCAATATATCCCTCTTTCTCTCCATTCCTATGTACAGCATTTCCCCACAAACCATGTCTAGCATTTAACCTCTTCCTTCCCTTCTCCCTCCTCTCTAGAATTTCTTCCTATCTCTCTCTTCCTCCATTCCCTAGTCCAACATCTGCCCATCCTCCCCTATCCTCCCTAGTCCATCATCTTCCTTTCTCCCCATATCTCTTCCATGCCTCCATGTCCAGCATCTACTTTATCTCCCCTTCTTCTCTCCATGACCCATATCTACCCTCCATGCCTCCATGTCCAATATTTACCCTGTGTCTCCATCTCCCCTCCATGCCTCCATGTCCAGCATCTACCCTGTCTCCCCATCTCCTCTCCATGCTCCGCATCTACTCTCCATGCCCCATGTCCTGAATCTGCCTTTTCTCCCCATGCCCTTCATGCCCAGTATCTGTCCTTTTCCCTTATGTCCTCACATCACATCCAGCATCTGCCCTTTTTCCCCTTTTCCCCCCATGCCTATCATCTGCTCTGCATCTTTCCTCTGGCAACTTCGGTCCACTGTCTCCCTCATCCCATGGCCAGCATCTGTCTTCCCCGTGGCCATCATCTGCCATCTCTCCCTTTTCCTCCCATGGCCAACATCTGTCTCCCCATCCCCCTAATCCAGCATCATTTCCCTGTCCCCTCTCCCCCAGTGTCTAACATCTGTCCTCCTGCCCGCCCTTGTCCAGCACCTATCCCCTTTTTCCCCCATACTCATCATCTACCCTCCACATCCCTCCACTCCTGCAGCTGATGCCCAAAATGGCCTTCGTCCCTTCCTGCCTCAAACTGCCACTGTTGCTGTTCTCTCAATGAACAGTGACTTAAAGAAAAAGCAAGCCAAAGCACGAGTTTTTCCTGACTCTAGCGCACTTGTAAGTCTCTGCCAGTCCTGCCCTCTTCTGACATGAATATGCATCAGAAGTGAACAAGATCATTAGAGCCTTACAATCGCGCTGGAGTCGGGAATATCCCCGTGTTTTTGCTTGTTTTTGTTTTTTTTTAAGCCGTCACCTGTTATTAGCAGGGGGAATGATTGATGCCACTGCTACCGCCACAGACCTTGGAGAAGCTGTGGCAGCAGCAGCAAGTCAAAGGCAGAGCGAGGTGGCTGAAGCTGGGCTACTTAGGGAACATTTTTTGCCACCTCCAAAACTTTGCCACCTAAGGGGGCTGCCTCACTCTGCCTAATGATAGAGCCTCTGCCTATCCTGGTAGATCGATCATTCTAATCTGGCAAAAAAGTCTTCCTTTTCAAATTTCCCCTTACTAAAATTTACTGATGACATATATGTCTAAGCTGGGCTGAGGAGCTCATATAGGATCTAATAATTGATGCAGCCCTTACAAAGTATTTCAATAATAGCGTGGTACTTGACACAGCATGGGGTCCTGGGACAATTGACTGATCAAGGTAGAAGTCCAATACCACTTACAGAAGGAACTCATCCTGTTCCTTCTGAAAGTGGTGTTGGACTTCAACCTTGATCAGTCAATTGTCCCAGGACCCCATGCTCACAAAGAGGACAGCATGTTGCATACATTAGACTGCAAGAGAGCCTTGGCTATTTATGTGGAGCAGATTAAAGCCCATAGAAAGTACACCCATTTTTTTTGTTTCTTTTGACCCCAATAGGTTTGGGACTGTGTCAAAAAATGTATTCATTTGATTTGGCTGGCATATTGCACCTCTTTAGGTAATACCCAGGTAGGGTTGATGATTGAGGGTCGTGTCACGGCTCATAACATCTGAGCCATGACTGTGTTGGTGGCTCACTTGTGCTGAGCCTCCATAAAAGAAATTTGCAAGGATGCAACTTGGACTTCCATCCACACATTCACATCTCACTATTTGAAATGGGACTCCTGGCGCAACAGCAAATTCAGCAAATACATTCTTCAGAATCTCTTCAGGAATTAGAATCCAACTCCATCTCTCCAGGCCCTTATTTCTTCTGTTACACATTGCCCTATTCTTCTATCTGTTGCATTACAGTCTTTCAAAAACAAAACAAAACAAAACAAAGAGACACAGTTGTTCAGTTCTTGGTATCTGATGGTTGTGACACTATCTTCCCTTTATTGCTTACGAGGTATTTATAGCTAAGGAATCCCAAATGTGAGTACTTATACTGCTTGTCCATGGAGAAAATAAAGTTACTCACCTGTAGGTGGCGTTCTATGTGGACAGTAGGATAAGTCGTCACAACTCTCCCACCTCTCCTAGGTGTTGCATTCTGGCAAAAGCTGGTGATCAGACTGAGGGGATGAGATGGGGCGGGGGCAGGTGGCAAGATGTGTGTATGAGCAGAGACCAATCTAAAAGCTTCTAGAAAAAGCTGACGGAGGTTACCATGCAGGGGCTCCATCGTGATGCCACCCATATGTGAGAATTTATCCTACTGTCCATGGAAAATATCTGCTACAAGTGATTGTGCATGCAACTCTACAGTAGGCATTTTAGTTATATATGTGTGTGTGATGGAGTGTATAGGAAACTCTGCATCCCCCACAGAGACACCCCCCAGTCAGAGACACCCCCCAACCAAACTCAGAACTAGTGAGGCATTTTCCTTGTGTCCAAACCCCTGCTCCTTTAAGAAACTAAGTTGGAAAATGCCTGGGATGGTGTGGCCCGGTCCAAGGGTTTAAACCAGGGGGGCAAGAGAAGCCCAAGGTCCTATGGGTTACATGCTGTTGACTTATCTGTGAAAAGGTAGGAACAGTACCAGCTGAAAACTGCTGTTTTTCTGGTTTATATGTATGTTGCCTTGCTGCTGAGAAATTGACAAGTGTATGATCTGAGTTGTGCTGGCCAGAGTGAGGAAACTATGGAGCACCAGCTTTTGTCTTGTGCCTTTGAAATACTGTTTGCAACTGCACTAAGGCCCAAAAAGGGGCCAGGCAGCCTGCCTGATCCTGCACGTGCATAATAAAGTGTTTGTGTTTCCCTAACAACCTTCAATTGGCTGTGGATCCTTGGGTCACTGCCCTTCATTTGCACACCTATACCACAGTGTGTAACTGGCAGTTACATGTATATTTGAGGTGGACGCTATCTGTAAGTATGTGCATGGGCCAATTGCATGTACTTTCACTGTAGGTGAGTACAGGGCAGAGTTTGGGTGGAGTACAAAGTAGCATGCATAAATTATAAAATGCTATAATTTACATGAATTCTTGGAAAAAGTAGGAACAGACTTCAGCCATAGGAGAGGTGTAAGTGTTCACAGTTTAAATAATTGCACATACTTTGGCACTTACTGTACAATATGTCCATATTTTCTAAAGTACAGGTGCACTTGACTATAAAATAGGCACCAAATATACACATGAAAATGTGTGTTAACCTAGGCATGAGGCATGCTTTATAAAATTACCCTCAAAATTTTATATCTATGGCAATACTGATGACCCATCTGAGATCAACCACCATGGTAGAGTTCTTTTCTCCAGGACCAAGCAGGAAGTCAGTCCTCACATATGGGTGACGTCGGCGCCGACGGAGCCCCCGTGCGGAGCATTTCCCCAGCTTTCAAAGAAAGCCTTTGGGAATGCAGCTCGCATGTGCGGTCCCCTTCCCGCCCAAGGGTGCCATCTTGATCAGTCTTCTTTTTTCCGAGGAGCCCGACAGACGTGTTTCGTTTTCACCCGAGGAAAAAGTTGATTTTGTTCTGTGTGGACCCGTTTTCTTCGGTTCGACACCGGTTTCTCTTTCCCGCCTGGGCCAGATACATCGGTATCGAGCCCGGACTTCTTTTTTCGGTTTTTGTCCTTAGTGACTAGCATACGCGCCATGTTTCTGTTTTCACTGGCAGCCCTGTCTTTTGACCTCTCAGGGGCCCTTTTTCTCCCGATGGCTGCCAGCGAGTTTAAAAAGTGTGATCGGTGTAAGAAACTTATGTCTCTCACCGACAAACATGACTGCTGCCTCCGGTGCCTCGGAACCGATCATGACCCGATGATCTGTGGCCCGTGTGGGAAAATGTCCTCGAAGGCGTTGAGGAGTCGGCAGCACCAAAAGGAAAGAATCTTCTCTGACTCCGCGTCCGGCAGCGCCGAGGCCCCTCTGAGAGGGGGTCTCCCTCGCGGGAGCATCGCAAGAAGAAGAAACCCGCGAGGGCGTCGTCGGTGGATGCACTTTGCTCCTCGAGGGCCAAGTCGCACAGCCCCGAGCGCCATCCCGGGTCTTCGGAGTCGGAGAGGCCTGCAAAACAACCTCGTGTGAAGATGGAGTCCCCGGGTCACGTGAGTACTGTAGTCCTCGTGGACGCTCCTCCAGGGGAGCCGACGTCGGGCCCAACGCTGTCGGGGCCCAAGTTGGGGGCTGCTGAGTCTCCTGAGCTCGGACTCAGGTTGACGGCCTTGGTGTGCAGCTTGGCTGCCTTCATGGAACAGCAGCGGGCACTGATCGCCGGTCTCACCGGTGCATCTGCCTTGACCACCGGGACATCGACGTCCAAGTTGATCCCGTAGGCCAAGCCGATCCTCGAATCCATGCGCGCTCGAGTCGATCCTCGGCCAAGGTCTCCCTCGGCCTCCCGCTCGGGACCGAGGTCATCGACGCCGGTACCCTTGGCATCGGGGCGGATGGCATCGGTGCCTGCCCGACCAGAGCCGCTTGATTCCTCCTCCGAGGCGTCCGGCTGGGAAACAGAGGATGAGGAGTCACCCGACACCTTTTGGACTCGGTGTGTCCCATCGGACTCGCTGGAGTCCGAGCCTCGGAGACGATCCCCACGGGAGGACACCCGGTTCTCGGACTTTGTGCGGGATATGGCCAAGGCCTTGGCCTTCCCCGCGTATCCCAAGGAGGAGCCTCGAGCCGAGGAGCTCGAGGCCCTACAGTATGACTCTCCCCCAAAGGAGGCCTTTACTGTACCGGTTCCTCCGATGCTGGAACGGTTGCTCTTCCGCATGTGGGAAACGCCGGCCTCGACGCTGGTTTTGAGCAAGCGGGTCAATTCCATCTATCGAGTCCGCAAGAGCCCCAGGTTCCAAAAGGCACAATTACCGCACCACTCCATGGTTGTGGAATCGGCCATGCATCGTCTGAAGAGTCAGAAGATGCACTGGTCGGTGCCTCCCAGCCGGGAGGCCCGGAACCTGGATGCCCTCGGTAAGAAGTGCTTCCAGGGCTCTATGCCTGCTTGCCGTGTCCAGACCTACCAGCTGTACATGGGCATGTACCTTCGAGACCTGGCAAAGGAGATTGCTGGGTTCTCTGCTGGTCTCTCCGAGGAACCTTTGCAGAGGTTTAATGCTTTGTCATCAGATATTCGTGAGTGCTCGAAGTTTATCTCTCGAGCAACCTATGATGGCTTTGAGGCTTCAGCCCGAGTAGCCGCGGCGGCATCGGTGCATGCCATCAGGCCTGGCTACAGTCATCGGACCTCGAGCCATGGGTGCAGGACAAGTTGCCCCCTGCCGAGGTGAAAACCTCTTTGGCAAGCTCATGGCTGAAAAGTCTGAAGAACTTGAGACCGAGACTCTTACCCGGACAAGGCTGTCCAGGAAAACCTCTGCCCCTTCTCTGCTCTTTTTTCTATCCCTTTTCTATTCACTAAATGGCGTTCTTTTCCATGTTTCTTTTCCTGCAGCCAAGATTGCTTGTATTGTAAACCGCCTTATGCTATTGTTAAAGGCGGTATATCAAATCTATTAAATAAAGATAAATAAAGATAAAGAAAAAGAAGGGCTCGGGGAAAAAGACCTTTTACCCAAGGAAGTCATCTGCCTATAAACAGTACCCTCATTTTCAGGCCTCTGTAGCTCCCCAACAGGGTCAGCAGGCCAAGGGGCAGGGACATGGGCCCCGTAGGCAGAAAACCCCCAAGCCACCAGCTCCAGCTCCTGCACAGCAGGGAGCGGGGTTTTGACGCCAATGGCATAGCCTCTCCTCCTCAGCTGGCACCTATCAGCACAGGAGGCCGGCTGGCCCTGTATGCCCACAGGTGGCCAGCTGTAACAAGGGATACCTGGGTACTAAGTATAGTCCAGAAGGGCTATCTCCTCCACTTCCACCAGGTACCCCCCCTCCTATTTTCCAGGGGAGCCTCCAAGACTTCCTCTGCACAGGGACTTACTCCTGCAGGAGTTAGCAGGTCTTGTAAAGGAACAGGCAGTGGAACCGGTGCCCCACCACCTGAGGGGTCAAGGCTTCTATTCCAGGTACTTTCTGGTACCAAAACGAACAGGAGGCCTCAGACCCATCCTAGACTTGTGGAATCTAAACAAGTTCCTGGAGAGGGAAAAGTTCAAGATGCTTACCCTTGGAATCCTGCTGCCCTACCTCCAGCAGGGAGATTGGCTATGCTCCTTAGATTTAAAGGATGCTTATACTCACATCCTCATTCATCCAGATCACAGACAATATCTCAGATTTGTGGTGGGAGGAAAACATTACCAGTACAGGGTACTGCCTTTTGGCCTAACCTCCACCCCCAGGGTATTCACCAAGTGCCTGGCGGTGGTGGCGGCCTACCTCAGGGTTCAAGGCCTTTTCGTCTTTCCATACCTGGACGACTGGATTATCAGGGGTCAATCCCCACAAGAGACCAATCAAGCCACCCTCCGCACTGTCGCTCTGCTGCAGCATCTGGGCTTTGTTATAAACTTCGCAAAGTCCACTTTGCACCCTTCACAGAACATGGAGTTCATAGGAGCAAGACTGGATACCCTTCAGGCAAAGGCCTTTTTGCCCATAGACAGGGCATACAGATTGATGGATCTGGCCAGTCAGTTCCACAGCAATTCTCTGGTCTCCGCCAGACAATTCCTGAGGCTCTTAGGCCACATGGCTTCCACGGTCCATGTGACTCCAAATGCCCATCTACACATGAGGCCGGCTCAATGGGGCTTCAGAACTCAGTGGCACCAAGCCACGGGAAACCTCACGGACAGAGTGAGTGTGTCCACACTACTAGAGTCTTCTCTACAGTGGTGGCTTCATCTTCCGAATCTGGTGCAAGGGGTGTTTTTTCAGGCACCTCCGCACTCTCAGGTGCTGAAAACCGATGCTTCTTTTCAAGGTTGGGGTGCACATTGCCAGGGAACATGTACTCAAGGCCTGTGGTCTCCTTGGGAGGCCGCACAGCAGATCAATCTCTTAGAACTGAGAGCTATCCGCTTAGCCCTGAGAACTTTCTCCCATCTCCTCTCTCACCAGTCTGTCTTGGTTCAGACGGACAATCAAGTTGCTATGTTCTATGTGAATAAACAAGGGGGCACAGGGTCCCGCCTTCTATGTCAAGAAGTGCAGAAACTGTGCTCCTGGGCAGTCAATCACGGCATTCTTCTCAAAGCGGTCTATCTCCCAGGTCAGGAGAATTACCTGGCTGACAGATTGAGCAGGATCCTGCAGCCGCACGAATGGCAGTTGAATCCTTTAGTGGTTCAACAGATCTTCCTGAGATGGGGTCTTCCAACCATAGATCTCTTTGCCAGTCCTCTGAACCGTCAACTACCCAGGTTCTGTTCCAGACAACTGCATCCTCTCAGATTAGCAGCGGATGCGTTTCTCATTCCGTGGTCTACAGGCCTCCTATATGCCTTTCCTCCCACGCCTCTAGTATCCCAGACACTGTTCAAAGTGCTACGGGACAGGGCCTCAGTAATTCTGGTGGCCCCCAGATGGCCCCCACAGCCGTGGTTTCCACTTCTTTTGCAACTAGCGGTGGACACTCCTCTTCCTCTGGGGATGCAACCAGATCTCCTGTCTCAGGAGCAGGGGTCTCTTTTACACCCCAATCTCCAGTCCCTCAATCTGATGGCCTGGCTGCTGAAAGGGTAGTTCTAGCACCCTTACTACTGCCTAGGGAAGTGGAGGACGTGGTATTAGCCTCTAGGAGGCAGTCCACCCGAAAGTCTTATGCCTTTAAGTGGCGTACATTCTCTACCTGGTGAACTCAACACAACGAGAATCCTTTCTCATGCCTGGTACCAGTGGTGCTGCAATATTTGCTTCACCTGTCCAACCTAGGCCTTAAGTCCAATTCTGTTAGAGTTCATCTTAGTGCTCTTTCAGCACACCACTCCCCAGTGGAGGGTCAGCCTCCCTCAAGCCATCCTTTGGTGGCTCGCTTCCTCAGAGGCCTGCTTTTGCTTAAGCCTCCAGTGCGTCCACCTGCCCCTGAATGGGATTTAAATGTGGTCTTGCAACGGCTTACTTGCCCACCATTTGAACCTATGGCTACTTGCCCTCTGCATTTTCTCTCCTAGAAAGCGTTGTTTCTGGTAGCCCTTTCCTCAGCAAGGCGAGTGAGTGAGCTTCAGGCCCTAGTATCAGATGCACCTTATACTAGGTCCTATAGGAACAGAGTAGTCTTACGGACTCACCCTAAGTTCCTTCCGAAGGTTGTCTCCTCCTTTCACCTCAATCAGGAGGTGGTTCTTCTAACTTTCTTTCCCAGGCCGCATGCTAGCCGGGCTGAGATGGTCTTGCATACCCTGCACTGTAGGAGGGTGTTGTCCTTCTACCTTGACCGTACGCGGGAGCACTGGAGGGCTGTTCAGCTCTTCGTCTCTTTTGACCCCAATAAGTTGGGGTTGGCTGTCTCCAAGCGTACTTTGTCCATATGGGTAGCTGACTGTATCACCTGGGCTTACAGGGCAGCCGGCCTCTCTTTGCAGGGTCAAGTTACGGCTCACCGTGTCAGGGCGAAGGCTGCGTCAGTGGCTCATCTCCGCTCTGTTCCGTTGGCAGACATCTGCCGGGCCGCTACTTGGTCTTCAAGCCAGACTTTTGCGGCCCACTATTGCCTTGAGAGGGAGTCCCGCAGGGACAGTGCTTTCGGACAGGCGATACTCCATAATCTCTTTGGGGTTTAGGCAACCCCTACCCTCCGGCCCTGGTGTTGGGCTACCGTTCGGGGGCGTTATCAGAGAAGATTCTTTTCTTGCATGCTGAGGCTCTAGAGGGAGCTCATTTTTCAGCTTTGGGTCTCCGGTAGCCTTAAGCTGGGGAGCCCCATATGTGAGGACTGACTTCCTGCTTGGTCCTGGAGAAAGAGTAGTTGCTCACCTGTAACAGGTGTTCTCCAGGAGCAGCAGGAATCAGTCCTCACAGCCCTCCCTCCTCCCCTGGAGTTGCAGTCATATCCTTTATTTTGATTTTTGCTGTCTTTTAGCTGTGTCATCAGACTGAGCAAGATGGCACCCTTGGGCGGGAAGGGGACCGCGCATGCGCGCTGCATTCACAAAGGCTTTCTTTGAAAGCTGGGGAAATGCTTCGCACGGGGGCTCCGTCGGTGCCGACGTCACCTCCGTCGGCGCCGACGTCACCCATATGTGAGGACTGATTCCTGCTGCTCCAGGAGAACACCTGTTACAGGTGAGTAACTACTCTTTCACCCATTCACATCTCATAGCTACCTGGTTGAGTATTCTTGATGAAACTTTTGCTCAGTCATCCTGCAAGATGTTTTTGAGGATTTGAATCAAACTCCACAGCCTTCCCCCCACATGGGTTCTGTTTGTAAATTATTTCCAGGTGGCTTTTCTCAGAAAATGTTTACAGTGGCCTCTAAATAGAAAAATCATGTTTGTCCATTGGTATGATGCTTATTTTCCTTCTTTTTGTTTAAAGACACCTGTGTCTAGGGATTCCCCCTTGTGAGGGTTCATATCCTGCTTGTTCTCTCTGAGGACAGTAGGTTATGCACGCTCATAAAACCCTCCCAACCTTTGGAACCTTCTTATAGCTAGAAACAAAGTTTAAATGGCCTTGCATGATGACAATGGCAATGGAATTCTGAAACATATTTAGCAGAGCATTCTAGAAAGCTCTACAACCTTGAGCTTCATTGCATAACATCACTCATTTGTAGGAATTGATATCCTGATGTTCTCAGAGAACACCTATTACATGGAAACTTTAGCTACATGTTTCTTTAAGCAAAAGGTACTGATAGTATATTCAACATGCTTTGGCTCTATGTTTATATTATTCAGGTCTGCAACAATAAGAAAAATTGCCATTGCAATAAGGAGTGGGCTCCTCCAGACTGCCTTAATCCAGGATTTGGAGGAAGTGTTAACAGTGGACCTTTAGTTAAAGGCTCATTCATTAGCTATGTTTATCCTTCTGAAGAAGATTACAGTGCTGATAGTGGTAGGAAATACTTTTTTTTTAATTTAGAAAGAATCTTTAATGAACATAATGTTATACAGCTAGGGTGCAATTTCGACATTGACGGCCTGGCCCTCTGTGCGTCCAGTCGGAACAGGATGCACAGAGTTAGTTGGGATTCTGATCCCGCCGGGCACGTCTAGCCCCACAGGATCAAAATTGCGACCAGGCCTGTACGTGCAAGTCAGAACCCTGATTCAGTCTGGCCTACATGTACAAGCCTTGCCCATATAGTCCAGTCAGGGCTTTTCAATGGAGCCATGGCGCCATGGTGTCCGGTTGCCATGGCACTGTGCTCCATTGAAAAGCCACGATCACTTGCCGCTGGCTCAGACAGTGCATTCCCTGCAGCCCAAAACCTGTTCAGTCCTCCCAAGGCCATGGGGAATGTCCTCTACCCCCTCCTGCCCCTTCTGTGCCCTGGGCCCGCCATCCTCTGCCGACTAGGGGAACTTATTCCACCTCCGAGGTGGAATAAGTTCCCTATTCAGGCTGCCAGTCCCAAACGTACAGGGCCAACATTGGAATCGGCCCTGTACGTCCGGGACTGATGACCGCATACTGCCCACCCTAACACTGTCCCCAATCCACCCTTTTCCCACCCCCGTCTAACTTCCCCATACAATGAGCTGGGAAGTCAGTCAGAGTCGGAAAGTGGCGATGGACGTCCCAGTGGGATGCTATTTGTGCCTCGGAATGACCCCTCTAATATATTTTATTGGAAAATTAAGACAACTTTACAGAGGATATGCAGTGCCCTGGTCTCCTGTGATTCCATGCTTGTGGGATGGATCACAAAATCCAACTCTTCCAGGACCAGTGCAAGGGTATTAGGTGCCCAGGTGAACCTTCAGGCTTGCCACCTCCCTTCTTCAATTAACTTATAGAAACATGCACCCCAAAGATTTTGATAATTAAGTTCAATAATCATGACCATCCCAATCCCACCTCTCTCAGAACAGTCCTACAATATGCATAACTAATTATCACTGGCTCAATTTTCAAAGGAAATTGTATATTTACTGTTAGCTGATAAACATATAACTTCCTTGTCCTTAGAATTTCAACCCCTGTATGATAATAGTGGGCTGTAAATCTTTCTAACTGCTCTACTGCTATCCATATAGTATCAACCCAAAACTACCCTACTAAATGGATAGTGGCAGTAACAGTCAATGGTGAATACATATATTCAGTACCACTTGGTCTACATATAGGTAACACAACATATGTGCATATTTTTTATGCATAGACGTCGTGCTGCAATACATAAAATGGATCAGAGCGAAAGTAATCACTGCACAGATGCCAGCACCAATGCTAATGCAAGCCCATGTAAATCCATTCAAGTTACATGATAATCAAGCAATTAGCTAGTCGCCCAGATACAGAGAAGTTCACAGAAGAGCAAAGACTGAAATTAATGCTGGAACTTTAACGCCTACTCAGAGACTTAAGGAGTCTGCGCTCAATGTCAAGGAGGAATTTATGTGTTTTGTGAGTGGACAATCTCCTCCCCCCATAGTATTTTCTGGGTTTTGCTGAAATGAGTTCTGCAACAGAATGAAGGGGAAACGTGTTGGAATGAATATATGCACATATCATGGAATCATATGTGGCACAGGACAGTAACCATTCTGCTTGGGATATTGCTCAGGATATCAATGTTGAAAGACACCAATACTGTTAAGAGTAAAACTTCTGAGCAGAGATCTCCATCACAAAGAATTCCAGCACATGTGCAGAAATGCCTTTTGATATGCAGAATTGAGGCACTGCTAATGAAGATGCCTGTGCACATGTGCCTGATGATTTAATGCAGACTTTCTGTGCCTATCTCATTTCCTTGCCATTTCCTTGCTGCATACAGGCGCATAACCTCTGCATGACTTTTGCACTAGAAGCTAGGGGCCCGATATTCAGATGGGCAGGCTATACGCTGCTACAGTGCATAGCCTTGCCCGCCAACCCTTAGCTCTGGATATTTAATGCCCCAGCATTGAATATCCAGGGATCGCTGCACATGCTGGAAGCCACAGCAGCTATCCGGGCAGCAGCAATAATGCATACTTCCCGGTTAGCTCCTGCACCTTAAAGATAGGCAAAGGTTTTCCTTGCCTATCATTTAGGCACAGGTCACTAACCTGGCAGTATGCAATCTCGCTGCTACCCAGTTAGGGACAGTCTCCGCCTCCGCTCTGCCACGGAATGCCCTCAACAAGCCACGTACTAACCGTATAGCATCAGGGCATCTAGTGGGGTTAGAAGGGGATATTCAACAGCACTAACCGTTTAAATGCCATTGAATATCCCGATATAAGGCATTTACATGGTTTACTGGGCTGTAAATCATGTAAATGCTTTTCCAATATTGGGCCCCATGTGCATAGCTTTTAGCACACAAATCTATTGCTAGCTTTCTGCATCGGTCCCTATATATATATATATAGTAATTATTTAAACAATGCAACCAGCATTTAAACAAATAGGCTAGGTGATAATTACCTTCCTTCTCCATACTTTTTTTTTTTTAAACTTTTATTTAGCCATTTCAACACACAGAACAGAAATAGAAACTTATCATAACCAGACAATACATTAAACAACTTTGGCTATAAAATACAGTGTTCCGTTATACATTACAACTCCTATACAAAGATAGACTCTCTATCACCACATTATATTCATGTATGGTATTATGAGTCAAGAGACCAATGTGGCATACATCAACACACTTGACGACGGACACCTAGCCCAAATCTAGTTTCTTCTATTTTGGAAAAATCTTTGTGTCCAGGGCTATCCATTTTTGCAACCTGGAAGACAGATATGGGTTTTGTTTGACATAGATTTGTTCATACATGCGGTGAGCACATAGAGAATTCCACCAGTGATCGAAAGTCAAAGCACTAAAATCTTTCCAATGACTCATAAGGACTTTCAAAGCAAGTCCAAGTAGTAAATCCAAGATTGAATAATCAGTCTTCCGTAACTCAGGTATTCCGGCATGTGAGTGATACATTACTATCCGAAATGTAAGAAGCGCTTGTATACTCAGCAGTTGACAGATTCTATCCCAGACTTGTCGCCAGTACCTCCGTAGCTTCAAGCAAGTAAATATCATGTGCTCCAACGTACCAGGTTCTTCTTGACAGGACCAACACCGATTATCGGCTTGGGTTTGCCATTTTGCTATCTTAACTGGAGTCAAATAGGCCCGATGTGCCAAAAAATATAGCGTTTGGGTTAGGGAGGCTGAGCATGTTACCCTTATCTGAGAATGCCAAAAATGAGTCCAGTCTTCCGGATTCACAACGTGGCCAGCCTCTTCCTCCCATAGGGACTGCAAACCTTTACACCATCTGGTCTGGCCATCTCTGAGAATTGATACGATTTTCGAGACAATCCGTGGTCCATCTCGTAGCTCCCTTACTTTCCTCATCCATGTACTAGAAGCAGATAAGGCAATTGGCCAGACCTCGGCTTTCCCAAGACAGTGCCGTAGCTGACACCATTGGAACATACAACTATCCGGAAGACCAAATTCTTGCTGTAGAGCCGGATAGGTCTTAAAAATGCCATCAGAAATTAAATGTCCGAGAGTATATATCCCATGTTTGAGCCATTGGGGCCATGAAAAGCATCTCCCTGCTATCTTAAATCTGGGGTTCATCCAAATGGGTGTCTCTAGAGTATAATCCAACCCTCCATCAATTGATTTTTGCAGCAGTTGATACGCTTGTTGCGTCGCTTGGATAACTACATTGGATTTCCCCCCCTTAGATCCTACAGTCTCAATACAGGTCCCAAGAGGGAGCGGGTTACTGATAGCGGCTTCTATCTGCAGCCACTGTGGATCTTCCAAACGCAACTCTTCCTCACTCCAAAGACATCCATGCCGTAATAATGCCGCCACATGGTACCAGTAGAAGTCGGGGAATTGTACTCCTCCCCGCTCCTTGGATAACTTGAGTTTCCAGAGCGCAATTCTGGGAGTTTTATTGCGCCACAAGAAAGATGATAGGATTCTGCTCAGTGTTGTGTAAAATCGCTCAGGAAATAGAGCTGGTATCATACTTAGAATATAGGTAATTTTAGGTACTATCATCATCTTTATGGTCTCAAGTCTACCCCACCATGTCAAATGGAGTGGATTCCACTTGTGAGTGTATTCTCGCACAATCCTCTCGCAGTAAACTTCATTACGGGTCATCGTCTCTGCTAAGGTGGTGCCATATTCGACTCCCAGATATTTGAAGAAAGTCGATTCAATCTTAAACGGGTATTGCTCTAACATATCCATAGAGACGAGATGATTAAGTGGGGCTACTACTGTCTTAGTGAGATTCAACTTATAGCCGGATATAGTCGAGTAAATTGCTATAGTGTCTAATAATGGGTCCAGCGACTGCGGTTCCACAAATAAAAGCAGATCATCTGCGTAAGCAGATAACTTACAATGACACCCATGGAGCTCGATGCCTCTGATGTTGTCCTGCTGTCGGATGCGTAATGTCAACGGTTCGAGGGCCAAGTTGAACAGCAATGGTGATAATGGGCAGCCCTGCCTTGTGCCTCTGTATAGTCGGAAAACCGAAGATGTCCCTCCATTAGCTATGATCCGAGCCGTGGGTCGGGTGTAGAGCATCTCAACACTTTTCAGGAAGCGACCCTCAAACCCAAACCACTGTAGGGATCGGAAAAGAAAGGCCCACTCGACCCGATCAAAGGCCTTTTCAGCATCCAATGCCAATCCCACCACTGGGTTGCTGACATTTTGAGACTCCGACAATATATGGGCCAATAACCTGCCATTATCAACTGTCGATCTGCCAGGCATAAAACCAGATTGGTCCGGGTGGATAAGAGTACTCATTGCCTTACTCAGTCGGTTGGCAAGGACTTTGGCATAGATTTTATAGTCCGAATTGAGCAGAGAGATGGGTCGATAGTTTTCTATCCTTTGGCGATCTCGGCCAGGTTTAGGATGTATAACAATAGAGGCCTCAGCAAGGGCTCCGATCTCAGGATGTTCATCAGACAGGCGACTGTAGTAAGTTTGTAGCTCAGGGACAAGAAGTGCTGAAAAAGTTACATAAAATTCCAGTGGAATGCCATCCGGGCCACAGGCCTTCCCCTTAGCCAGCTGGCACATAGCTTTTTCTATTTCAGCACAGGTGATCTCTTTTTATAGCATCGATACCTGTTGCTGGGATAACCTAGGGCCCTGGACATTGTTAACCAGTTCCTGGAAAGCCTCCTCATTCCAAATTACTTCCGACTTATAAAGGTCCAAGTAAAACTCTCTGCATTTCTTCAGGATATCATAATCTTTCACAAGCAGTTTACCCTGCGAGTCCTGCAATCCTGCAATGCGTTTAACCGCTCCTTTGGCCTTCAGCGATCTAGCCAAAAGCGGACTAGCACGGTTACTCTCATAGTGATAGACACTTTGCTGAGCTTGTATTTGCTGCTGCGCTTCTTTGCACATTATAGCATTGTATTGGTAGCGCAGTCGCTGTAGTCGAAGTAAAACTAATGGGTCAGCTTTCCGAGCGAGAAGCCTCTCTCCTGCCCTAATTGAACCTTGCAACTCCTCCATCTGTTCCTTATGGAGTTTCTTTTGTTTAATATCATAAGTGGTTATATATCCTCTGAGAGTCGCTTTAAGAGCTTCCCACCAGGCCCAGGTAGCCGTGTCACCCACCTTGTTAAATTCCAGATATGTGTTTATACCTTCTCGTATATAACTCACAAACCCCGCATCAGACAGCCAGGCTTTATCAAATCTAAATCTCGGGGAAGGATGCCCGATGGCCTTGGATCCCAGTGTAAGAACTATCGCTGCATGATCCGAAAGTGTTTTTGCGTTCATCTCTACTTTTGTGAGTTGAGGTAATAGGGATTTAGATATCAAAAAGTAGTCGATTCTAGTTTGTGTATTGTGCGGCAGGGAGTAGTATGAATATTCTCGAGCTTTGGGATACATAAGACGCCATGGGTCACTTAGTTCAAAGGTCTCCTTCATACCCTGCAATACCCCAGATGCCCTGGGCTTATTTTGAGGCCTATAGGGGGTGTGATCTAGCAGGGGATCTTGTACCATGTTAAAATCCCCTCCAAGTATAACGTGCATTGAAGCCACATCGTTAACTTCCATTGCCAGCTGCTGGTAAAAATTCGGGTCTTCAGTATTAGACCCATAGATTGTCATGAAGAGATAATCATCTGACCCTATCTGTGCTTGTGCTCTCGCCCATCTGCCATTGGGGTCTATCCTGGTCTCTTTAACAATTGGGTTTAATGCTTTCCGAATAAGGATAATTACTCCACCCTTCTTTTTAACTGCTGGAGAAGATAATATGTTCTGGTAGACGCCATTGGTAACTTTGTAGGATTCCGATAGGGTCAAATGCGTTTCTTGTAAATACAAGACATCTGCCCCTTGTCTTTGGCAATATGTTAAAAGTTTCGTATGCTTGATAGGGTTGTTGATGCCCTGGACATTTAAAGATAATACTCGTATCCCACTACTAGCCATCTGGTAGTGTGCACAACTCTTTGGGGTCAGCATCCATCGCCAAGTACGTTATCATCTTACATGTGTATTCTACCACATTTTGCAGATATAGCCAATATACATACATAACTATTAATAGTAAACCTGTTTGTATGGTGGAGTACCCCCCCTCTGCGATCAGACCACCAGCACCCACCCCCCTGTATTTACCCTACAACAAAACCATATTCCCATCCCCCTCTTCCCTCATAACCCTTCCATCCCCAGCTTCCTTTCTTCTCTAAATCAATCATATCCAAGCACAGAAATATTCAATCATTCATCCTATACAGGTTCCCACTGTGTCTACCACCCCCATAATTATGAACATCAATATTTTTAACCAAAGTTATACAGATCAGGCTTGGGTTACATCAAAGCCTAACAATCACCTTCAGCCATCAGACATAGTCCTTTTTTTTGCAGCGCCCTCCCCTATATCCACATGGAGTAAGAGCATCTTGACTTCTTGACATAGCAGTCCAAGATCCCAGTATCAGCGACCCGTCTCCATCTGAGAGTAGTCTTGCAGGAATGATCGCAGCATCACCATGTTATCGAAGTTTCGTGTGACATTGTCCACAGTAACGCGCATCTTGGCCGGATAGAATAAACCATAGCGCGCCTGGATCTTTTGAAGCAACGGCCTACAGGCGAGTAGCTCCCGTCTCCGTTCCACTGTCTTTTTTGACAAATCTGGATAAAAGGCGATCTTATTGCCAGTAAGCTGAATGGAGCCTTTCTGTTTCGCCGCCTGCATTATTTGTAGGACTTGGGGATATCGCAGAATCTTGATCACCATTGGTCGCGGCCTCTTTACCTGAGCCGCCATTATTGTGGGAACTCGATGTGCTCTCTCCAACTCGAAAGGAACTGCAAACGTGATTTGTAAGAGCTCCGGGATCATTTTTTCCATGTATCCAATTGGATCTTTCCCCTCTGCTCCCTCCGGGATACCCAGGATCCGCACGTTGCTCCTTCGTGACTTATTGCTCTGTTCCTCAAGTTGTATCTCCAAAGCGGCAACTCTTTTTGCCAAGGGGGCTATTTGCATAACCAAGCCTTCATGCTTTTGGGTCAGGGCCTCAACTTTCATCAGGCGACTATCCATATAATTCAATTTCTCACAAACCTCATGCAATTCCTCTTGCATTTGGTTAAGGGTCTCTCCATTATTGGTGAGCAACTCCTTCATCGATCTCAGCTCAGCCAAAATTTCATGAACGCCATCATCGGCCTCCTTTTCTGGCTTCCCTTTTTGCGGGGAGGCCGCATCTTGTTTTAAGCGTTTTACCGCTTGACCCGTAGAAGACTGGAAATCCAGCTTAGCAGGTTTTAAAGACGCCATAGTCCCCTTTGTCTGTATATCAATTATTTCGTCACCCACAACTTTTAGCGGGAAGAGAGGGTAGATTCTGTAATGTGATACAGGAGCGAGTTCTTTAAGCGGCCATCACGCTTCGCGGCAAGCTCCGCCCCCCCTTCTCCATACTTTTAAATATTTAGATTTGTATTGTATATATAGATATAGATAAAGAAGACAGTTTCCAAAAGCCATTTACTCAGATAAATGACTACTTACCCAAAGAAATTGGCTATTATTATTGAAGGGATATTCAAAGGCTGTTTGCAGACCTGTAAACCATGTAAATGATGCTTAGAGGGACATTCAGTGGCATCAACACATTTAGTGCTACTGAATATCCCTGAGTAACGTCACTCATGTCCGAATGCTAACTGTGCAATATTGGGGTGTGTTGTGGGCATTCTGCGGCAGAGCAGAGGAAGCACTTGTCGCTAATCAGGCAGCAGCGATATTGAACTGCTGCCCAGTTAGCATCCCACGAGTAAAGATAGGTGTGGCAAATGTTGGCCTATATTTATCTGTGGGAGCTCATCAGGCAGCATCTCAGTATTGCTGCTGTTTGGCTGGTTCCACGCTATTCGGCAGACTCAGATATTTAATGCCGGTGGCTGAATATAGGCTTGGCATTGAATATTCGGTGTTAAGGTTCAGGGGCAAAGGCTATGCGTTGTAGGAGCAATAGTTGCCGGCACTGAATATCCCCCAAATTATCATCATTATTATTGGAATAACTGCCCACTCTCCCTGCAAGTAAAAGTATATACTGATTGTTCTTATAGTAACATAAGAACATAAGATATGCCATAGTGGGTCAGACCAAAGATCCATCAAGCCCAGTATTCTGTTTCCAACAGTGGTCAATCCGGGATACACGTACCTCTTAGGTTCCCAAAAAGATATACAGATTCCATGCTACTTATCCGAGGGGTAATCAGTGAATTTCCCCAGGAACTTGTCCAAACCTCTCTTAAAGCCAACTACACTAAAAACGTTTACTACATCTTCCTGCAGTGAAGTACAGAGTTTGATTATGCATTGACTGAAAAAAATATTTTTTTTATTAGTCTTAAATTAGCTTCATAGTAGCTTCATTGCATATCCCCTAGTCTTTCTACTTTTCGAAGGAGTAAACAACTGATCTTCATTTACCTGTTCCACTCCATTTATTATTTTCTAGACCTCTATAATATTTCTCCTCAGCCATCTCTTTTACGAGTTGAAGAGTCATAACCTTTTAAGACTTTTCTCTTGTGGTATCCTTCCATTTTCTTTATCATTTTGATCACTCTTCTCTACCTTTTCTAATTCCATATATCCTTTTTTAGTCCCAGCATAAGTATCGTGACTTCCCTAGAGGTGCTTCTGATGCAGACCTGCCAGCCAAACAGCACTAGTAGGAGAATCTGTCCTCCAAAGCACAAGTGGGGTTCCGGGATGCTCATGAGGCATCTACCTCTGGAGAGCTACCGGTTCCATGTTCTGGGATGGTGGCACCATAGGTGATTCTACCCAGACATCAGCCATCTCCCTAGAACAGCGCATGCTGGCTCTTGAGAGGAGCTTGGTAGTACTCCTGAAAGCCATGGCACTGATAATATCAAGAGCTTCAGGAGTGCAGGCTTTGGCAAAGAGTCTACAGCCAGGCAGATGAAGATACATCCCTTCCACAGATAAAGGCCAAGGTTAGCCTGTTCATGGACCCACTGTAGCAGGAGATTAATAAAATTAATAAAAATGTTAAGAGGATTAACGACGGTTAAGTGGAATTCTGTAGATAAAAAGGAGATAATGTACTGCTATTTTTATGCTACAAACCCTATATTTAACACTAGAAGTCCCAAAGTGTGTCAATTGACGCAAATGCATCTTCAAAGTTGTATACCAGCGCCACTGCTAGAACCATGTTAGTCATGTTCCATGACTTTGTTAGCAAGGTCAAGATGTTCAAATATGTGCATCGAAAATTAATGACAGATGCACCACCTAGCGGGAAAATGAATTTATACCTAGAAGCCCCAAAGTACGTCAATTGACGCACTCAATTGTCTTGGATGCGTCAATTGACGTACTTTGTGGCTTCTAGGTATTAATTTTATGTTCCCGGAATTTACAGTTTACAGTTTTACTGCGACATTCTAAACAATAAACACACGATGACATAATGTAATGTTACCATGTACTGCACATATTTAACAAATAAGTAACTTCACATTAATTCACATCTGCATTTCATGCTAAATGCAGTCGTCGTGATAATGCGTCAATTGACGCACTTTGGGGTTTCTAGGTAAAATGCCTTTTGGTGCTTCTAGTGTTAAATCAAGAGGGTATACAAAGAGAGTCTGCCAAAAGCTGGAAGAAAGAGGAAAATTGCCATTAGAAAAACTGCAAAAAGCAACAAAGCAACTGCAAATTTAAGATATTTAATTTTAAAGATCAAAGAAAAGAAGTATGTGACTGATAACATCTTGAAGCAATTGAGGATTCCGTAGACAAAGAAATACAGAGAGGAAGGGACCTAGGTGAGAATACCAGAAGAAAGAAAGAAACAGAAAAGGAAAGAGAGGTTGAGGCGGAGATGGAGTTGAGAGATCTGTAACTACCGGAGTGTGAGCTTAAAAAAGGAAGGGTCAACAAATTAACTGACGAGGAAGAAGAAAAGGAGGTAGAAGGTACTTAAGGGCATTTGGGTTACTTTTGTCTTTATTGGAACCTCTCTGTCGATATGCCCTAACTTCATTCTTTTGTTAGTATCCTTCAAGGATACATTGTTCTGAGTCATGCGCTTTTGGGTGACTGACAGCTTTCCCCTATTAACTAGTTTAAAAGCTGCTCTATCTCCTTTTTAAAGGTTAATGCCAGCAGCCTGGTTCCATCCCGGTTAAGATAGAGCCCATCCCCTCGGAAAAGCCGCTCCTTTCCCCAGAATGTTGCCCAGTTCCTAACAAATCCCAAACCCTCTTCTTTTCACCATCGTCTCATCCACGCATTGAGACTCCAGAGCTCTGCCTGCCCTTTGAGTCCTGCGCGTGGAATGGGAAGCATTTTGGAAAATGCTACTCTGGAAATTCTGGATTTCAACTTTCTACCTAAAAGCCTAAATTTGGCCTCCAGAACCTCCCTACTACACTTTCCTATGTCATTGGTACCAACATGTACCAAGACAGCAGACTCCTCCCCAACACTATCTGAGACCTTGGGGCTTGTTTACAAAGCCACGGTAGCGGCTTCTGATCAATATCAGAGCCGCGGCCCCATTGAATTCAAGCCCCCTTGTCTAGATGGTGTGTGATGTCTGCTACCTTCGCACCAGGCAAACATGTTACCAGGTGATCCTCATGTCCACCAGTCACCCAGCTATCTATATGCCTAATGATCAAATCATCAACTATAATGGCTGTCCTAACCTTTCCCTCGTGGGAAAATAGCCCTGGAGAAATCTCCTCGATGTGAGAGGGTTTTACATCACCTGATGCCCTTGGAAACCAGCTAGTTGGCTTACTAGTTAAGCCAGCTCTGGTTGCTTCAGGTTCTTAATGGGAGACCAGTAGCCAAATCAAGTCTGAGAGGCAGTGGATGACCAGGAATTGATTTAACTCTCTCTTTCCTTTCCCAGATAAGCCCTTGCTCTCTGGATTACAGAAAGAGAAGAGCAGCAGATGCATAATGAGCTTGTACTCCTCTTCTGCATCTTACTTCCTGATGTTTACTTTGTACCATAAGTTTTTATAGTGTCCCACATGGTTCTAAACAGCCTTTGGGCCCTGGACAGTAGAGGGGGAAAATGCAGCCTAATGTGCTGCCACTGTGTTTTTCCTTCTTCTGGCTCAAATCACCACATGAGTGAGATGGGGGGCTTACGATCATATTAAAATTGGCGGTGGGATGAGAGTGGTTTAAAAGAATTACTAGATGTGGGTGTGAAAGAGGGACTGGGCAGTGTGGCTGCAAAAGAGAGAATGCAGGATGAAGTGTGTGTAAGAGGAATTGAGATGTGTGAAGCTTGAGATGTGTGAGGTTCTGATGTGTGAAGGTTGAGATGTGTGAGGTTCTGATAAATCATGGGCATGTGAAAGAGGAGTTAAGAAAAATATTACTTTTCGGAGGGCGGGGATGATGAAAAAGAAGACTGGGAGAGAAGGCAGGAAGGGAGAGAGAAAGAGGACCATTATAGGTATAGGGAGAGAAAGGGGTAAGGGCAAGAAGTTAGGGAATGAAGGAGTGGAGGTCTGGAGTCTGGGGAATTACACATCCTTCTTTTTCCAGAACATCCCAGAATCTCCTTCCTGTATCTACATTCCTCAAGATCATAGAACACCTTCTCTTTTCCTCCCCATCCGATCATCCCTCTCCCTCTTCCCCATCCTCATTCTGGTCTTCCCTCCTTTTATTTTCCCCATCCATGATCTTCCTTCCTTCTCTGCTTAACTTCTCTCAAAATCTTTTCTCTTTTCCTACTTTCTCATCCTCTTTCCCCCTCTTTTTCTTCCTGTCTCCAGTCACCACTCCCTCTTCTCTTCCCTTCCCATCCCTGCCATCTTCTTTTCCACTGCAACTCCCAACAATGATGCTTTATTTCTTTATTTTTAACTTTTTTATCTTGCATGTTCAAAGTGCTTTGGCTAGTTAGCAGACCTGCTAACTGGCTAAAATGCACTGTGCCTGGTATTAATGGGCACTAACCAGTTAGTCCACTGAATATTCCCACTGACCATGTAAAAAATGTTTGGTTAAAACCAGGGCAGTCTGTGGATGGATCAGCCACTAGCCAGATATCTTAATCGATTAAGTTAGAACAGGTGAATGTCTGTCCCAACTTTAACTGGTTTTCGCTAACTGGATAGCAATGAGCTGACTGGAAAATCTGCATAATCAGCACCAGACACCGGATATGTACCAGCACTGAATATCTGGGTTAATTAAAGTGGTGACAGCTAGTAGCTTTAAATAGCTTAGACATCATCATTGAATATCAGCCCCCATATATATTGCAAATAATAAATACAGTATCATAAATACTAAATTAATAAAACTCTCCAAAAACTAGATAAATTGTTGTTGTTAAGTGCCGTTGAGTCCGTGTCAACTCATGGCGACCCTCTGGATAGCTGCTAAGGAGTTGCTAAACCAATAAGTTCTGGTCAGCCCTATATTCAGCGGCACTGTCCAGTTAGTATAGTTTAGTTTATTTAAAATGTGATATACTGCCATAATGGTACAGCAAGGTGGTTTAGAATAAAATAAATGAAGATGAATAAGAAAGGAACTCCATTAACATAGTAATGCCATGTACACAGAGAGGAAGTAGGGAGATGGGTAGAACAGGTTACCTTTAGGGACAGTCCAGACTGTTACAATATCAGAAGATCAGAAAAAGCCTTTTGAAAAAGATGAGTTTTGAGGGATACCTTGAATTTGGAATACGAGAGTTCTGGACATAAATCAGGAGGGAGGACATTCTATAGTTTGGTGGCTAAGAAATAAAAAGCAGAGGGCCCAATGTTGGAGAGGCATTTATACGATTTACAGTCCAGTAAACCATGTAAATGCCTTAAACGGGGATATCCAACAGTTGAATATCCCCATCTATGTTCCCTACCTGCCCCGATTCTATCCAGTTAGCCTCGGGGTATGTTGGGGCATTCCGGGGTGGAATGGAGGCAGATATTGACGCTAACCAGATAGCAGTGAAATTGCACCACTACCCAGTTAGCCATCTGCGGTTAAAACTAGGTTAGATTTTGGCTCACCTAGTCTTAGCTGCAGATGCTAACTGGGTAGCGGGGCAATATCGCTGCTACCCGGTTAGCCTCGGTGGCTCAGGAGCATGTGCGCTGAACCCGGATATTCAATGCCATAATCGTGGCATTGAATATCCAGGGTTAGGGGTGAGCAGGCAGGGCTATGCTATGTGCCTAATTCAGTATCGGGCCTAGAGTGTCTAGTGGATTCATACCTGGCCTGAAGTGCAGAAGGAAGGTGTAAATTTATTTATTTATTTATTTTTCTTATATACCGCGCTATTAAGATCAGCGCGGTTTACATTATAACTGAACAATGCAACAATGTATTACATAACACGATGTGCTTACATAGAACAGGGGTACAATCATAAGTGGAGAACGGGGGAAAGTATTTATAAGATATATACACATAAAATTTACATAGAGTTATATACAACTAATACTTAAACTCTTCATGTGATCATAGCACGGTCTGGTGGAGACAGGATAAATGATTAGCATGGAGTGACCAGAGACCCTCTTAAGAAGTATGATGAAGGATAAATGAAGAAAGATAGGATAGGAAGCCACTATGAAGAGCTTTATGGGTCAAAATCAGGATTTTATAGTGTATTCTGAACTGGTTGGGAAACTAGTGTTGATTCATTAGAAGAGGAGCGGCGTGATCAAATTTAGAGGCATGGGTAAGCAATCAGATGGCAGAATTTTGAATGATTTGCAATCTTTTGATTACCTAGTCCGGGAGACCGACATCAATAACATTTAAGTAGTCAAGGTGGGTGATAAAAACTTTAAAACCAAGCTGCGCTTCAGGTGCTGGTCTTTTCCTGCAGCCCAAAGTCAAGGGGGATCCCATGGAGGACATTGCACAGTGGCAGTAGAGCAGGTATGGGAAACTACCCAACGACCATGCGGCTCCCTGCACCCCCTCCTGATCACATCACTCACAAGCGCTCCTTCACAGGACTTTAAAACCATGCTGCGCTTCAGGCAGGCCCATGCCTAAAGGCCATGCCAACTTGGGCATGGCCCTTAGAAGTGGACCACAGGAGAGAACGAGGAAGCTATTGTATACCAACCTACACCTTCTCAACCGCAGGTACGCATATTAAGGCAGTAATACGGGTATCATTTCTGTAAACTTGTGCCTAAGATCAACTCGTGCAGCACACCCTTCCATTATCATTCCCTGACTTTTACTCTTCAAATCTCCCTCACTGTGGATCCGAGGATGCCCATACTTATACTCTGCTACATAATACTCCTCCTTCAGGTGCTAAAGACACAAGCAGGGGATGAATCCCAATATCCAACAGGCAACATCTTTCCACAACCATAAGCCTTCCAAACACAGAAAACAGGAGACACAATAGATTATGACAAATTAACCTTGCACTATCAATCCATAAGACTCAAAATGATTGCCAATCTCTCTCTACCTTAAAATGTGCTCTAATCAATGCCCGGTCTATCCGGAACAAATTCCATATTATTATTGACTACATGGAGGAACATAAAATTGACATAATGGAGCCAATTCCATTACATTCAAGTCTTGGCAGCGGGCACATCCAAATCATAAATGTGCCCGATTTAAACGGGATTCCGTATCAGGTGCACATGCGATTTCAGAATAGGGACATACATGTTTTCGGCGCTGCACGAACAAAGCACTATTACGGGCATGGCTGTATGCAGAAAATGGCTTTGTATGTTCCCACGCTCACTGTATTCTGAAAGGTTAGACATTCATGAACCTGTACGTCTCCGCCATGCCTCCGTGTAAAATGTGCATCTCCTAAGCTGTTCCACTCACTGACACTGCTGATGCAAACCACACATGAATACTGATGATACAGAAATGATGATGCAAATTAGACTGTCAATGCCAGTCTGTCGCATGCCCAGAACACCACAAAAATAATTCAGTGCACTCTACAATAGTTTAAAAGCAGGTAGAAAGTGATGTATTTGACATGACATACCTTGCATCACAACATGCATGGCAACGGAAGACATCCTCAGTTATGCTTGCATTGGACATCTCTGAAAACAGTCTGTGCAATGCTCAGTATGGCCCAGCAGAAATCAGAAGAGGGTCTCTATAGCAAAACGTCACAACATATCCTTGTCACTGATAAGGGACTCACAGAATGGGACTATTCAACAGTGCAACAGCCCTAATAAATGACCAAAAGCACTATTATCGCTCTCTACAATTGTGCACATTTCTAGAGACCTGTGATGGTGCCCCTGGTCATGTCTTAGTGCTGTTTGCACTGTTGACTGCTCTCATTCTGAGAGGCCCTTATTAGTGACAGGGATATGTTGTGTCATTTTGCTATAGAGAACCTCTTCTAATTTAACCTCCTCAAGCACACTGGCACCTGGTGGCACTGAGGTCATCCCTACTGAAGCAGCCAGACAGCTAATAAATGCTCTTTCTCACACCCACAGAAGGAAGACGAGTCAGACAGACTAGAATGCAAACAGAATCTTTTATTGTGTGCACACAGCCTCAGACACAGAGCCGGCCACCTTGAACAAAAGATCTGAGTAACATCTCCACATCATACATTGTCTTATATACAGTACATTTTTCAAGCTCATTCTACTTTCTGATTCGCCTCAGGTATCTCTTGTCCACCAATCAGTAGCCCCTGGGGGGGTAAGGTGGGCTATCACGAAGCATTTCTCAGTGACCTGTCCAAACTGGTATACTCTGGTCTGCTGCTTTCTAGGGGAGAGGGTATTGTGCTTAAGTTCATCTCACTGTAGCTCAGGCCTGGGGGGGAGGTGCCTACTGAAATCTCTGTGTCTCCGCTTAGCAAGCTGATCCTTATGTAAAGGCTGCATGGCTGAGGGGGGAAGGGTATCCACAGCTACCTTCCCGGCTGCCTCACTCCCCCCTTTTTAAGTGTGACCTCAACCTAGTGGTTGAGGGCAACAGTACTAGTGGCAAACTGCAGAGGAGTGCATTGAGATAGGGCCATGACAGAAGCGGCCGTCTTGCGCTTTACCAGGGTGTCGAGGGTGGTCAAATTAAGGGATTTGGCTAGAGAACAAGTAAGTCGGCTTATCTCCATAGAGTTGTGTAGGGCTAGACCAGGTGTTCCAAGGATTGATAGTGACAGCCCAAGGGCTGTCTCATCACTGTAGGGCTCTACATTTGAGTTGCAGGTCGAGGGCATAGAGACAGAGCGGGGATTTCTGGGGGGGGGGGGGGGGTGGACCCTAGCGGTGCGGGGTGTATGAAGGAAGGCTGTAGTTGTGAGTTTACCAAATGTGCATGGACCACCGGTGGCATTGGCAGGGACATAAATATACGCAATCTCACCACATATTAAAAACCTACCCAAGGGAAGATACATCTCTGAATATGCATAGAATACTTTTGTAACGGAGTTGCATGATAACACAGTATTCGAGACATTGACCCCGCCTTTGTTGGCATTTACAAAAAAGAAACAATCAGTAGCATTCAGGGTGGAAACTACCTGTAAGGAAAAAGGCATCTGGTTAAAATGTGCAGAAATAGGTCGGATGACCCCAATAAGACAGAAGAATGTGGAGAAGGCTATTTCAGGTTGTTCACAGTTCACATTAGCAAGTATAGTAAGGTTCTGCATTTCACATAAACTAGACGGTACAGCAATGAGACAGGTTGACAGAAAAATCCCAGTTTTTGGAGAATTTCGTATGCAAAAGTCTGTCATGTTCAGAGTGGTTTGAGCAAGTAATACTGCTGTGTTAGTAGTCTCTGCACCCGTTAGAAAACAGGTCCATAGCAGGGGTATGAGTACGGCTAAGGCACTTTCTCTCATTCTCTCTGGTCGTCCGGAGTTCGTTGGCAGTCTGTTAGAACCCCTTACTGGGTAGAAGTATCCTTTTTCAATTTCAAACGCAGGGGTTGATTGGGAATCGGAACTGAGGTCCAGGCTGGAACAACCTCTGGTGCAGCGGCCTTGATGCGTGAGTGATGGATCCACAAAGCAACTTCAGCCACCTTGACAGCCGTGGGGGTGGTCAGCAGATCGGTATATGGACCTCGCCATTGGGGGGTCAATGGATCTTTCTTCCACTCCTTGACTCACACTCGGGAACCAGGCTGGTGTGTATGGAGCGCTTCAGTCAGGTTGATGGGGAGCCGCTCCTGGATCCACTGGTGCAATTTCTGCAAAACAGAACTGAGAGCCGACAGTTCCTGTCGGGTTATTTCTGAACCTATCTGTATTAAATCTCCATGGATGTCCTGTATGAGGGGTGCAGGGTGACCATATACAGATTCAAAGGGGGATACACCAATACCCTTTTGTGGGGCAGATTGTATGCGGAGCAGAGCTATAGGGAGCAATTGGGGCCACTTCAGGGAGGTTTCCTGACATAGTTTCGCTAACTGGTTCTTTATGGTGCGATTCATGCGTTCTACTTTCCCCGAGCTCTGCGGACGGTAAGCTGTGTGTAGCTTCCAGTCTATCTGCAAGGCCTTGGCTACCTGTTGCACTACTTGGGCCACAAATGCAGGTCCGTTGTCTGATCCTACTACTACGGGAAGCCCAAAGCGGGGAATGATCTCATGCAGTAGCACTTTCGGTACGGATCGGGAAGTCCTCCACCCACCCCGTGAAAGTACAGACTAACACTAGCAGATACCGGTACCCATTTGCTTGGGGCATTTCTGAAAAGTCAACTTGGATGTTTCCCATGGGGGTGACCCCACAAGATTGGACCCCCGGGGGTTGGCATGGTCCTTGACGGGCATTATTTTTAGCACATGTGGTGCACTGTCTGACAACAGCGGCCACTAAAGAGGATAGGCAGGAGATAAAGAAGTATGGGCGGAGGGTAGTTTCCATTGCTGTCTTGCCCATATGAGTGGCCTGGTGGAAGGAGGATAGGAATGTTGGAGCAAGGCTGTCTGGGATGACTATCACTGGAGCTGTCCCTGTTCTAGGTAACCTTATCCAGCCATCCGTGTGTAACACTCCTCCCTCCTCCTGGCAGAAGAAATCCAGTTCCCGTGTAGTGTATCTCTTAGACCATTGGCTTAGTGGGACTGGAAACAGTGGGGCTTGTAGGTCCTGGGTGCCCTCGGGGAAGGATTGGGACAAGGATATGGTTGTGACCCGTCGGGTCTCTGCATCAGCCCGTCTATTTCCCTTGGCTATTTCACTGTCCCCTCTCTGGTGGCCTCGGCAGTGCATAACGGCTACTGCCTTAGGATGCCAGACTGCTTCTAACAGGGCCAACACCTGGGGGCCGTTCTTTATTTCTGAGCCAGCTGCAGTAACTAACCCTCTTTCCCTGTATAGGGCCCCGTGGGCATGGAGAGTGGCAAAGGCATACCGGGAGTCTGTGTATATATTCATATGGAGGTTAGTCCCAAGGATTAAAGCACGGGTCAGGGCAATAAGTTCCGCCTTCTGTGCGGAAGTGCTGGGGGACAAAGGCTGAGCTTCAACTGTCACCTTCATCGTCACCACCGCATACCCCGCACACCTGCGGCCCTCCAACACCAAACTGCTTCCATCCACGAAGTAGGTCTCATCCGGATTGCTTAACGGCACATCTGTTAGATCAGGGCGACTGGAGAAGATTGTGTCCATCACTTCCAGGCAGTCATGATCAGGTGGTCCCGGGCCGACAGGCAGGAATGTAGCAGGGTTTAAGGCTTGGCTGGTGGTTATCTGCACTCTGGGATTTCCCCATAGCATGCTCTGGTATTTCAGCATCCGGGAGCTGGTAAACCAGAGACTTCCTTTATGTTCCAGTAATGTTTGGACCGCATGTGGGACGATGACTAACAGGTTTTGGCCCATGGATAGTTTATCAGATTCCTCCACCAATAAGGCTGGTGCCGCTATTGCTCTCAGGCAAGGCGACAGGTAGGCGACTGGCTGCGGCCAAGACCCCAGTTGTTGGGTCAAGACCCCCAAGGCTGTTCCCGCTGCTTCATGTACCTAGAGGGTGAAAGGCTTGGTAACATCTGGAAGGCCTAGGGCCGGTGATGACAGTAATGCCCTTTTCAGTTGTTCGAAGGCTTTCTGTTGGTCTCGACCCCACTCAAGGGGGCTCTTCTCTGGGCCTTTCGTGGACTCATAGAGTGGCTTTGCAATCTTTGCGAAGTTGGGGATCCAGATACGACAGTACCCTGCAGCCCCGAGAAAAGCGCGTACTTGCTTGCGGGTTATTGGCACAGGGATCCGGCACACTGCTTCCTTCCTTTCACTCCCCAACCATCGGCTTCCTTTTGACAGATGAAATCACAGATACTTCACTTGCAACTGGCATAACTGAGCCTTTTTCCTTGAAGCTCGGTAACCCGCATCGTACAGCAGTTGGAGAAGCTCTGTGGTTGCCAGTATACATTCGGCCTCAGAGTCGGCAGCAATTAGCAGGTCATCAACGTACTGTAGAAGTACTCGGCTACCAGGCTTCCCCGGAGGTAAACTGGCGAGATCTTGGGCCAGTGCTGTGCTGAAAATGGTAGGGGAGTTCTTGAATCCCTGTGGTAAGCGAATCCAGGTAACTTGGGACTTCCTGCCAGTAGCAGGATCCTCTTTCTCAAAGGCAAACAAGTGCTGTCTTGTGGTAGCCAGGAGTATACAGAAGAAGGCATCCTTTAGATCCAGTACTGAGAAGTGAGAAACAGCAGCTGGGATGAGGCTCAACAGCGTATAAGGTTTGGTACTACTGGATGCAGAGTCACAGTGGCTTCATTGACACGATGGAGGTCCTGAACAGGTCGGTAGTCAGTGGTTCCAGGTTTGCGGACAGGCAGCAAAGGCGTGTTCCATGCTGATTGGCAGGGCCGCAGGATACCATACTGTAGTAGCCGCATCAAATGGTATTGTCGCACATGTACAGGGGAGGCTCCCAGCTTCAGTTCAATGCTTACAGGAGGGATATTGATGGCCATTCCGGGGGGGTTTCCTTCAGCCCAAACTCCAGGGGGCACTGTATCCCACTTATCCAGAGTGACCACATCAGATTTAGATCTGTCCTCATATAACCGCCATTCTTCTTCTTGGGGGACGGACAGTACCAAAACCGCTGGGCCCAGGTTGGGTATTTCAAGCTCAGCCCGGCCCTCAGGCCCGAATGAGATTTGGGCTTGAAGTTTTGACAGAACATCCCGACCCAACAAGGGTATAGGACATTCAGGCATATACAGGAACTGGTGGGTGATGGTCCGTCCCCCCAACCGGCATGTGCGGTTTTGCAGAAAAGGTCTCTGGGCCATCTCTCCTGTGGCTCCCACAATAGTCACTGATTTGGAGGAGATCGGGGCCACTTGTTGAGTGACCACTGAGTGTGTTGCTCCGGTATCAACCATGAATTGCTTTTCTCGGTCCCCTAAATTCATTTTGACCATAGGCTCCTGGGGACCCAACAGAAACTTGGAGCCCGGTCTGGCCTAGTAGTCATCTGAGTCATAATGTTCCACAGCCGCAAGGCCTTCAATGGCTGGTTCTGGTGGGGGCGGGAATCATCATGCTGGTCTTGCTCCCGTGTAATATGTACGGGTGCTCTCACGCCTCTTGTGGATGGATATCTTCCTTGTCTTGAGTTACGATTTGGACATTCATTCTTCCAATGTCCCTCCTCTTTGCAGTAGGCGCATTGATTGGGGCCTAGGGAAAACCTCGGCCCCCCGTATCCACGGCCTCGTCCTCACCCCCTGCTCCCTCCTCTGGCCCAGGCTGGAACTGGTGGTCACTGGTGGTCAGCTAGGGCAGCTGCTAGAAAGATCTGTCAGTTCTTGGGGCTTTTCGGTATAGGAGGCATAGTGGGTTTTCCAGTTCAACAGGTCCATGGTGGAGAAAGGGACATAAAGCAGGCTGGATGGTCCCACTGCTATATGCCCAGCGGCATCAAGGTACGGGAGCCCCTGTACTTGGCGTAGTGGCAGTTGGAGGTCATGCGACCGCAGGCGGTGGGCCACCGGGGTGGATGTTCCAGGCTCAGCCAGTGTGCTCTCAGGGGATGAGACAGTGGTACTGGAGGGGGGTTCAGGAGTGGGAGGGGTCAGGGAGGAGTCTGAAGGGGTGTATCCCTATGTGGGGAGGAATCTAGGGAGGAGGGACTGGAATTTGCAGAATCTTCCTCAGATCTGGCACTACCCACCCCTGGAGGAGGTTCTTCAACTATGGGCAGATCCTGCAGTGGTACAGATGGAACAAGGGGGCGGAGCAGAGGGAGGGGGCATGGAGGAATGTCCGGAGAGTCCCTCCCTGTGTAAATAGGGGCGGGTGTTCGCCCCTTCCGGTGACCAGCTGCTGCCACCATTATTCTACACTGATCCTCGTGGCAGCGCTGGAGCCATTTTGGCCTGTGCTGGCATATGGCCAGCCATGAATCAATATAGGGAAACTGGTCTGGGTGCTCTTTCGTTACAACCTGATGGACTAAAAACACAGTGGGCATATCAGTGGAGGCCACAGCTTAACTAGGGCTGGCCACTCTCGCTCACATAGAACAGACAGGCGAGATGCAGAGAGGGGTACCCCATAATCCTCCCCAAACCCAGACTTAAAGTTGCGAAGCATGCACTGCAGGGGCGTCTGCACTTTTGATTCCCCCGTCCCCATGCTCTGATCTCAATTCAATGAATTAGTACAATATGCATTATAAAGGCTCTAATCTCACTTCAAGGAATGCAATGTACAGTGTAAATTCAGATAACAGACAGAGATCGATTGCACAAATTAACCCAGCTGCAGAACGTAGTATAAAGTGAAATCTTCACAGTGTTAAAGATTACATTCTCCAGACATTCCTTTTTTTTTGTGTATAATAATTTTATTAGGCATATATCAAAACAGCCATACAAATATCCAACCACTACAGTACAATAACAAACAGTTCCTATCAACCCCTTCCACTCCCTCCCTGGGGGACTACCTAACCCTCCCAAGGATATACACCGAAGCTGCCCCCCAAGATACCTAAAGAACCTGTGTGTACCCCTCAGAAAACCTTTTATGGAACCTTTAGAAAACCATTATGAGTGGGAGCGAACGTCCTCCACACACAAAAAGATATCCCCTTAGTACGGCCTTGACATGAATGCAACCCACTGCCCTACCAAAATGTTTTCCCCTCCCCCCCTCCCATCCTTCCCCCCCCCCCCCCCCCCCCCCCCCCCCCCCCCCGCATGCAGACCCAGCTCGCAAAAAGCCTGGTCTCAGGAAAACACAGTAACCAGAATACACAGTGATTTAGGTCCAGTACCTGAAATAGTGACAATAGGAACCAACCTCCCCTACTCTTCTACCATGAAAAGTCGCAAAAGAACTAAAGAACCAAAGGGGGATCAATCCCATCAAGAGGCAAGAACAACTCCCATAGGGGTGACACACAATCTGTCCGACCTCGAACAATAGAGGTAAGTCGTTCCATCCGATAAATATCCCATACCTTTATCCTCCATTCCAATAGAGTAGGAGCACACGAACGCTTCCAAAAGTGCCCGATTACCAATCGAGCCGCTAGCAGCAAACAATTAATCACTCTATGATTATCCAAAGGGAGTATCTGCTCCGGAAGATATCCCAGAAGACAAATTTCTGGCTGACCAGGAATCACCACCTCCATCTTATCCGCAATTTGTGAGAGAACCGCCACCCAAAAAGCCTGAATGAATCTACACCCCCACCACATGTGGAGAAACGTGCCCCTCTGACCACAGAAACGCCAACACAAGGGATCATCCGCTCTGCCCCACCGATACAAATGCTCCGGTGTAATAGCCATCCGAAAGAATATACGCAGCTGTGTGCTCACCAGCGACAAAGAGATGGAGCACCTATAGGTATATTCCATAATATCATCCCAAATGTTCTTCCAGTCGGCCGTCAATTCCCTACTCCATTGTACTTGAGAAATTGGAGGAGAAGAAGACATAGCAATATCCCAAGATAGGGCTCTATATATTCTAGCCAATAGGGCCTTGGAATTACAGCAGTTAAACAAAATACTTTCCCATTGTCTGGGAGATCTCGTTCCCGCATAGGAGTACTGCACTTCCGAAAAACAATGCCTAAATTGGAGATACTGAAAAACAGACAACCCTCTGCCCAAGAGCTGTTCCAAATGCTGTTGGGACCTAAATTTTCCCTTATCATACATAGATGCAACCGTAAGCTGAGCACTCCTTGTCCTCAGATCTTGTCCCACAAACTGAAGAAAAGAAAGGGATCCTAATACCATAAAAGGAGAGAATTTGGAGGGTAATGCAGACAAGGCCCACATCTTCCCCCAACTTCGCCACACAGGATCCAACAGGACATGACGTAAAAGTAACTGATGGCGAGACCTCGCATCCAAAAAAGGAATCGCCACCAAAGGAGTAGGAGAAATCCACGCAGCTTCCGCTTGAACCCAGGAAGAATCTGAACGATGTGTCCAGTAATGAAGAATGCGTAGACAAGAACAATGATAATATATTTCAAAATTAGGAAGGCCCATCCCCCCTAAAGCCGTCGGTCGAACCATTGTCTGCCAATTAAGCCGCGGACGCTTTCCTTGCCAGATAAATTTGGTGAGCACCTGTCGCACTTCCGCAAAAACTTTTTTAGGCACAGAAATTGGTAGCTGTTGAAACAGAAATAAAAACTTGGGTAAGACCAACATCTTAATCACATTAATTCTACCTAACCAGGATACCGTGGAAGAGGACCAGTGACAAAGCTCCTCTCGCACCGCCTTCAGCAACGGAGGATAGTTTAAAACATACAGGTCCTCCAATTTCCCCGGAATATTAATCCCTAGATACCGGAATTGCGAGACAATGGGAAAAAGATCAGCAGATCCCCCCCTAGCACCACCCGTACTGATAGAACAAGGCAGCAACACCGATTTAGCAAAATTGACCCTGAACCCAGACAAAGACGAAAATTGCTGAAGCATACCAACCACTAACGGTAAGGAACTATCCGGATCTTTAATAAAAATCAAGGTATCATCGGCATATAAAGAAACAATGTGAGCCAAATGCCCCATTGTAATGCCCAGATCTGCCGCCCTAGCTCGCAAGCGTATCGCCAGGGACTCGAGTGCCAGAGCAAAAAGTAAGGGGGAAAGTGGGCAGCCCTGCCTAGTCCCTCTACTTAAAATGAAAGGAGACGACTGAAACCCATTAACCATAACTACCGCTTGCGGATCTTGGTATAAAGCTTCCATCCACCCCCGAAAATTGGGCCCAAATCCAAAATGCTGCAACGCGGCAAATAAATATGGCCACTCCACCCGATCAAAAGCCTTTTCGGCATCTAGGGATAACACCGCATAGTTTCCCGTGCATTTTTTCAAACCCAATAAAATATTTATGAGTCTCCGAACATTTTCAAAGCCATGTCTACTTTTAATAAACCCGGTCTGGTCCGGGTGTACAATTTCCTGAATATGGGAATCGAGCCTCAACGCAAATACGTTGGTCAGAATTTTGTAATGTTCAATAAAGATATAGGTCTATAATTAGTACAAAGTGTCAGATCTTTCCCTTCTTTGGGAATCACTACAATGGAAGCCTGATACATTGATTGTGGTAATTTCCGTAGGGTCAAAATCTCATTATAAACCCGAACCAGAACTGGCGCAATCTGATCCAAAAGAACTTTATACAGCTCAGCCGGTATCATATCCGGTCCCGCGGACTTGGCAGTTTTCAACCTTCGAATAGCATTCTGCACCTCTGCCAAATGAATAGGTCTCTCCACAGACTGAAAAGCATCAGTGGATATTTGAGGCAAGCTAGTCTCCCTTAACCAATCATGCAAAGTCCGTTCATCCGCCGCAAACTGCGAGGAATATAAAGTCTTGTAGAACGCTGCCAAACAGTTAGCCATTTCTAAAGATTTCGTAAGTACAATGCCAGAATCGTCAGCAATAGCAGCGATTTTCTTTTTCACCCTTTGTCGTTTCAGTTGCCATAAAAGCATCTTACCTGCCTTGTTGCCGTGTTCATAAAAATTACGCTTGGTTCGCTGCATCTGCGACGCAATCATAGATGTTTCTGAAGCATCCAATTTACCGCGCAGATCTATTAATGTCCGCTAAACTTTCTTATTCTGAGTGCGTTTGTGTATCACCTCTAATTCCCGTATTTGAGCTCGTAAATGATCCTGCTGTCTCCGCTGTTGTGTTCGAAATGCATTAGAGAGGGAAATCAAGTGCCCTCGCATCACTGCTTTTCCCGCATCCCACAAGGAACCCAAAATTTCTGGAGAATCATTAAATCGTAAATATTCCTTCCAGTTTGTTTGAATTTGCTCCACAAATTTTCTATTCTTCAAAAGCTGTCTATTCAGAGACCACGTCCTAGGAGGGGCTTCCTGATCAACTACCACCCATTCTAATGTTACTAAATGATGATCCGATGGACCCTTATCCCCAATGTGCACTCTAGGGATAGCAGAACATAGCGATTGTGACACCAACCAAGAATCAATGCGAGAATGTGAATTATGGCTGGGTGAGAAAAACGTATAATCTCTTTCTCCTGGGTGAAGTTCTCTCCAAACATCCCTTAGGCCCGAGTTACCCAGAAAATTCTGTAGGGCCTTGGACCCGCCCATTTCTCTTCCCCCAGAGACAGATCTGTCTATCTCTGAAGGCGCACTATTGAGGTCTCCCCCCTTCAGTATTTCACCGGTAGCATGTATCCTAAGAACCCCAAGCAGATTATGCAATGTCAAGGGAACCTCCGCAGGAGGTACATACACATTAAGTAAAGTAATCGGCAACTTGTTGCAGGATCCGGTTATAAGAAGATAACGCCCCAACGGATCAGAAACGCACGAAGAAACCACCAAAGGACAATCCTTAGAAATTAAAATCGCTACTCCCCGTCTATGGGCCGTAAAGTTAGAATAATAAACCTGCGGAAATGCCTTGAAAGATAATCCAGACGACGCATTTGGGGCTAGGTGAGTTTCTTGCAAAAACACCACATCTGCTTTTTCCCTATTAATTTGTGCTTGCACCCTGCGCCTCTTGATGGGATTATGCAATCCCCTAATGATCCAAGTGAGTAATTTAAGCATCCCAAACCCTACCTAACCTCTTACCTGAAGCTTCCAGTTGGTTCCACATCGTCTCTTTAACAACATTAAATCTATACAGCTTGTAACAAGAAATCCTCCTAGGACCTAATATTTCCCAAACCTGACCCGTTACCCCCCCACCCGTATACCCCTCCCCCAACCCCCCCAAAAAAACCTCCCCATCTCCCTCCCCCCTTCTGTCCCCTTCATCAGTCCTAAAATACAAGGACTGCTCCTTATCACCTCACTAATACCAAAACTAAGGTGACAAGCAAGTCACCCGAGGGGTGACCCAAACCCTAGTCAAAACCCCGCCATCAGCATCCCTCCCTTGCCCCATGATCCACCTGCTATACACTTGCAAAGCCTCCCCCCCAACAATAAAAGTATTAGCTTTATTAGACCCCTTACCTTTACCCCCATCCTTACATCCCCCCCAACATATGCAACATGAACTCCCTCCTGCCTTATTTAAGAGAACTCCCACACACCCCCTCCCAACAGACCCGTCCCATCCTGAGATAAAGAAATATCAACAAAAACACAAAATGTTACAGAGGAGCTACAGTGTCCATTGCTCTGAGGATCTGGTCCTCAGCATCCGCTTCCGACTAACATCTGGAGCGTGGAATCTTTCTTCTTTTTGGAGTCGAGACGTCCCAATCCGATCTCAGGTTACGCTGACGAGACATACGAGCTCCTCCACCCTGAATCTGATCCACAAAGTCCATACATACCGACAGGTCCTTGATTTTTGGGGTTTTGTTATGCCATTCAAAAATTAGAGCAAAAGGAAAATTCCAGCGATATCTGATTTGCTTTTGTTGCAGAAGCTGTGTCAGTGGTTTAAAGCTGCGACGCCTCTCCAATGTGTAGGCGGATAAATCTTGATAAATTTGAAGCTCCCAGTCTCGAAAGGAGAAAGATCGTTTCCCACGAATTGCTCTCATTAACTCAGCTTTATCTTCAGAACATTGGAAGCAAGCTATGATGGGACGTGTTCGAGTATCTGCCCCCACCTTTCCACTACCACTTCGGTGCGCCCTTTCAATTTTTACTGGAACAACACTGGTTGGCACACAAAAAGCATAAATCTCCTGAACTAAAGTCACAAGAGATCCACCTGAAGTGGAGGAATCAGGCACCCCCCAAATTCTAATTTTGTTACTCCTCTGTCTATTTTCAAAATCATCCTGCCGCTCCTTCAAATCCGCCGTATGCTGCTCCAACTTATACATCTTTGTTTGAAGCTCCACTGTAGAATCCATTTGTTTTCCAATATTCACTTCTGTTTGGGTAACACAATCATCTAGGGATTTATAGTCTGCACGCAAATATGAAATAGCTTTAGAGAATTCCAGCCTGAAAGAGCACAGCTCTTGTAAGATTTCCATCAAGTCACCCTTAGAAACTGGTTGAGCCCCCATGTCCTGAGATGCACCAGGTGTAGATGACAAGGTAGAGGACCCATCCGCACCCGCCGTATGATTCGGGGTGACCTGGTCACTCTTCCTAGAATATTTAGAAAGAGCCGTGGCATAAGTATTCTTCGTGGACATGTTTAGCAGACCAACACTCTCCACAGTATTTGCCAAACTCACTGAGTCCGCGTAGCCACTCTTCAGCACTAAGGTGCCGCAACTGATCCCCAAATATAATATGATAACGCAGACACAGAAAAGTTCTCTGATGGTTACTCCTCAAAGCCGAGATTGAACAGTCCTTTCTCTTGTGCTACAGAGCTCTTTCTCATAGAAAAGTAAATATTTAACTTGTCTTACCAGCTACCGCCAATAGATGGCGATCCAGGCTCACAAACGTCCATGATAGCAAAGTGACTTGAGGAGCGCAGCTCCGAACACCGTTATCCGCTGTCAAACAAAATCATCCGATGCCGCCCTATCAGTCACTTATTTTTAATGTAGAATACAGCTTCTCAGGTAGGAGTACATACCTATCAGGAAATTTCCTCAGGGGCACTCGATCGTGCTGATACTTCAGAAAGTTTATTTCTTAGATCCAAGAAAAGAAAGAAATGTGATCAAGAGCTGAGACGTTCAAAAAATTAGATCCCCCTCACTGCTGAAGGATTCTGTAAGTGCCCAGAGCAAAACATTCAAATTTCACGGTCCCCACACTCCCGAGCTATAGAGCACTGGTCCCCACTGGATTTCCCGCCGAAAGAGCTCCATTTCATAGTACAGAGGCTGTCTTAATATCAGGGACACGAGATGGCTGCTGTCAACTCTCACTGCCACATACCAATGCTTCCTAACGGGACCATGTGGCAATGGCCGCCCCGACAGACGTTCCTGCCTCTGATCTTCAGTCTCCAGACCTCATTTATTAAGCTCATAGCGATGACCATTAAAGCCGTCATGACAAAAAGAAGAAAGTGAAACCCCCAGCACTCTGAGATCGCTATTTGGAGCCGTTCAGCCAGCCCTTTAACTTTACCGCATTTGAACGTAGCGATCGCTGTCAGTCTTGAGGAGAAAACTGAAGAACAGCACTCACAGTTGTTATCATGGGTGCCGAGGAGGGAGAAGAACGCGCTGTCCTTATGTCATCTGGCTGATTGCTCTCCAACTTGCCGCCATCCTTGCCAACGGCCCGCGGAGAGCGATACCACCAGAACTGCTCCAGGAACAGGGATGCTTCATAGTTCACCGCCACCTTCAAACCCCAAAACGAGATCAAAATTGCTCATCGCGATCAGGACTCTTTTCCGCTACCAGATCCATCGAAGGGAGGCTTAGGAATTCACATTATTAGCCAATTGTACTGAAATAGGATGCCCATGGCACGGAGCTTCAGGGAAACCCAGCCATTCCTCACTGGGTTCACTAGCGCCCCCTCCTCCAGACATTCCTTTCTCTGCCTCCGAGCTGTGTGAAAGACACGCCCCCCTCCTCTCCCTGCCCGCAATACAAAGTCTCACGCTGATATCAGTGAGACACCCCCTCCTCTCCCTGCCCGCAATAGAAAGTCTCACGCTGATATCAGTGAGACAGCTGCCTATGTACTCAGAAGAGACTCCTGAATGGTTTCCTCCTAATCGGTAAACCGTTTCACTATTTTAATTACCCAGCAGAACAAAATCAAATACCAGATAATATTCAAGACAATATTCACACAAGCAGACCTCACATTCACACAGAACCACAATAGGGAAGGGAAAAACAAACAGTAAAAGGGGAACAGAGACGTCTCAGAAACTCAAACACTGTTCAACTGTTATAAAAGCATCACACGCTCTCTCTCTAGCAAAGGCTGCTACAAATACACACCCTCTCTCTCACACTCACTAGCTGCAGCACAAACTCCCCCCCCTCCCCCTCTCCACCTCCTTACCTAGCACAGACTGGACGGGCAGCGGTTTCAGGTTCCAACAGAGACCCCAGAGCCCTACTCGGGCTGCCCGTGCGGGTGATCAAACCGCAACAGATTACAGATTACAGAGTTACTGAATATTACAGATACAGAATATCCCAGAGCAGAGTACTCACCAGACTTCCGAACAGAGAAGTTTGGATGCCAGTCTATCCAGCCAGATTTCAATCGGAATAGTCAGCCTGCCGGGACCAACCAACCAGACAAGTCAAGGTATCCTTCCGGACAAAGGAGCTGGGTGGCGCCAGGACCGTTAACTGCATCCGGAGAGCCGGTCCCAGACCGGCGGAGGCCCGATGCTGCAAGAGCAGACAACCTCCCTCTGTGGGTGCAAGGGGAGAGGCAACTCCCCGTATGGGCCACCAAAATGAAGCAGCCAGACAGCTAATAAATGCTCTTTCTCACACCCACAGAAGGAAGATGAGTCAGACAGACTAGAATGCAAACAAAATCTTTTATTTTGTGCACACAGCCTCAGACACAGAGCCGGCCACCCTGAACAAAAGATCTGAGTAACTTCTCCACATCATACATTGTCTTATATACAGTACATTTTTCAAGCTCATTCTACTTTCTGATTCACCTTAGGTATCTCTTGTCCACCAATCAGTAGCCTCTGGGGGGGTAAGGTGGGCTATCACGAAGCATTTCTCAGTGACCTCTCCAAACTGGTATACTCTGGTCTGCTGCTTTCTAGGGAAGAGGGTATTGTGCTTAAGTTCATCTCACTGTAGCTCAGGCCTGGGGGGGAGGTGCCTACTGAAATCTCTGTGTCTCCGCTTAGCAAGCTGATCCTTAGGTAAAGGCTGCATGGCTGAGGGGGGAAGGGTATCCACAGCTACCTTCCCGGCTGCCTCACTATGGTCCAGGTACCGGCCAGACATTTGTGCCTCCCCCAGATTAGCGGATGAGCGCAAATGATCCACCTGTACAATCCTCAGACCACACACACACACGCACACACACACCCTCTCACTTGCAGTCACAACTACCATCCTCTGCCAAAACCATGCCCTGCATCATATGCAAATGCTGTGATACCATGATGGCGTGGCGTCTCAGGACACCACAGATGATCTACATTTCTCAGGCAAACACGACTCTGCTTCCTACTACCTCACATACCATCTCTACATCTTCTGTACATTCACATTGTTCCGGACACTGGAATTTTTAGGGAAGCTGAGAATAGCCCCTTTAGCACAAGCAGCAAATGTCAGCATAGCCAGATTACAGTCTATTGCAGTGCTTTATACTTCTGTAGGGGTGGTTTTTTTATTGTTCCTTAACCTTACAAACGTACTTCACCCGTGCATTCCATTCTGTACAACTGTATCATGTGCACTCCCAGACAGCAGACACACCAGTTCAGTACAGACATGTCACAGCCATTCATCTCTATGGGATGCACTGGGGATCAGAACAGAATATTTCTAAGTCCTGGCCTTATTCCATGTTTCCGCAGATCTAACTTGGACATCTGCGTGTAACGCTGAAGCCATACATGGACCTCTACTGAATGTGCTTTATACGTTTCTGCAACTGGCCATGCCCCTATTCCACCCCCTCCAGCCCACGTTCAGAGATCCCCATGCTAGCGCCGTGTACATGCAGGTATGTTTGTCCTCAGAATACGGTTCTAGATGTATTCACTGGAAAAATGTCTATCCCCACAAATCTAACTGGCTTATTTATGGTTCAGAATGACCCCAAATGTACATAACAGAAACTGGCTCACTGACACCTTTCATATGATACAAATCAGATTGCTTTTCAAACATACAAGACCCACAACTGCCCGAGAACCACCAAAAGTGGGGATGGTGTACTTATCATGTCAAAGAAGTCTCTAAAGTTCAATATCCTGTCAACTCAGAGCACAGACGTCTGTAACCTCATCACTATATCATATAAGCACCTATCACTCTGCCTTGTATATTGAGCCCCAGGCACCAAAGATGAAGACCTATCATCCTAGAGGAAGTATGCACGCACTCAAAACTACAAAAAACTCTCATCATTCTCGGAGACCTCAACATTCCATTCACATCTACTAGAGCTGCACAGGCCTTCGAGCATGCCATGGAGGACCTATATTACACACAAATAATGTACATCCCAACTCATAATAAAGGAGGAATTTTGGCTCTCATTTTTGTACCAAACGTATTACTAGGAAAAAAGATCACACAACCTCCAACTGTGACACCCATTCCTTGGTCAGACCATCACATTCTAAACCTTACCGTAACCCTTCCCACCACAACAACCTCAACTGAAGGAACAACAAGGGTACATAGAAGATTTAAACAATTTAATAATGAGGCCTTCATATAACAAGTTCTACCACAAATTGATACAACATAGCAAACTTGGAAGAAATAATTAACAACTGGTACACCACAATGCACAATGCAGCAATAGCACCATACAAGAATCTGTACAATAACAGAAAGAATGTTGTACCATGGTACTCTAAAGAGATCAATGAATTGAAAAGATGGAGACAAACGAAAAGCCCAGAAAGCCGAAACACCTACACATCAATGATGCAAGAATATCAGATCTGAATAAACACTTGCAAGAAGGAATGCCATACAAACCTAATTATGAGCTCCCTGAATAAACCAAAAGAGCTATTTGAAATAGCACATTCTTTAACAAAAGAAAGGCCAAAGAAAAAGAAGCAGACATAATTGATCCACAAGTTATGGCAGACTTCTTGGAGTTAAAATTCAAATCCAACCTGGATCAAAAGCAATCCCAGATGCAAGACATGCTGTCTTCTTACCAACCTATGGAGCTCTTTCTGCATTCCATCCATGGAAGAGCTGGAAACCAACATAACCAATGTAAATATTACTGCATCCCTCCTTGATCCATGCCCAGTCTCTTGGATTAAGATGATAATGAAACACTTGACCCCTACGTTACTTAATATCACCAGACTTCCACTCACACAAGGTCTCATCCCACCCATCCTCAAACAAGCAGCGGTAAGACCATTACTAAAAAGCCCCAACCTAGATGCCAAAGACCCCAGCTCATACAACACCCATCTCAAGCCTCCCATTTATAACAAAAACGATTGAAAAAGTGTTCCAGATTCAATTACAGGACCATCTAGACAACCATGCCCCACATGACCTCCACCAACATGGCTTCAAGCAGTTAAAATCTGGAGTGCACCAGTCAAGGCTCATTAACCAACCTCAAGGAATCCCACAAGGGTTGGCACTCTCTGCATTGCTCTTTAATATGTACTTGCAACCCCCATATAACATAATAATGATATACAAGATCAATTACAGAATATATGCTGACGACATCATGGTATATGCCCCCTTCAACATAGACCAACATGATTACGCAAGGATAAGAGCATGCATTGAGCAGAATAACATCAGAAACAGCCACACTTTTAAACCACATATCAAAAGCAAGTGGGAAGAAGTGGGCAGAACAAAATCAATGCAAAATACACGCAAGCCAGTTAAATGCTGGAAAGCAATGAGCACAAATGCTCAAAGCTTAGCCAACAAAGTTCCAGACCTGGAAGCCCTAATGGTGGAAATGGACTTGGACAGAAACATGGTTTAATGAATCATATGATTGGGATATAGCCATAGCTGGCTATAATCTATTCAGAAGAGACAGAGAAAATGGAAAAGGTGGAGGAGTAGCCTTGTACGTCAAAAGTAATACTAAAGCTACTGAAATGCAGGGGCATGGGGAAAAGAAGAAGCGCTCTGGATTATGTTGGAAAGAGGAGATGGCACTGTCATCCATACTGCTGTAGTCTACAGACCTCCAAATCAAATTGAAGAGATAGATAACAAATTGATTATAGATATTGCCAAGATAGCCACAAGGAAGTGATCATAATGGGTGACTTTAATCTATCCGATGTGAAACGGATTACTCCTTCTGCAAATCTGGAAATAAGCAAAACAATTGTGGATGCTTTCCAAGATGCGTTACTTAGACAAATGGTGATGGAACCAACCAGGGAAAGCTCAATGCTGGATTTAGTGCTTACCAACGGTGATAGCGTGTCGAATATCTGGGTGGGTGCCCCTGTGAGCAGCAGTGATCATCACACGGTATGGTTTGAGATAAAAGCCAAGGTGCAGTCCAATCATAGCAAGCTCAAAGTCCTAAACTTCAAAAACACTGACTTCAGTAAAATGGTCAAGTACCTAAAGGAGGAGTTGGCAGTGTGGAATGGGTTAAGGGAAGTGGAAGTGCAATGGGCTAAACTAAAGGTGGCAATAAAAGGGGCAACAGATAAATATGTAAGAAAAGTAAATAAAAACAAGAGGAGAAGGAAACCTATTTGGTTTTCCAAAGAAGTGGCTGCTCAAATAAAGGCAAATAACACAGCTTTTGCAAAATTCTAAAGCTTGCAAACAGAGGAACACAGAAATGAATACAGGATCAAACTCAAAGAGACAAAAAGAGAAATAAGGAAAGCAAAATTAAAGGCAGAGGAAAAGATGGCTAAAGATGTGAAGTGTGGCGACAAAACTTTCTTCAGGTATATTCGGGAAAGGAAGAAGATCAGAGGTGGAATTGCAGGACTCAGAAGTGCTGGGAATGGACTCGTGGAAAGTGACATTGAAAAAGTGAAATTGCTAAACAAATATTTCTGCTCTGTTTTTACTAAAGAAAATCCTGGAGAAGGACCACCTGTGACTCCGAAATATAAAAATGGGAATGAAGTAGATACCACACCATTCACAGAAGATGATGTGTTAGAACAACTTGCAAAACTGAAAGTGGACAAGGCCATGGGACCGGATGGGATACATCCCAGGATACTGAAAGAGCTCAGAAAGGTTCTTGCAGGGCCGTTAAAGGATGTTTTCAACAGATCCTTGGAAACAGGAGAAGTTCCTCAGGACTGGAGAATGGCTGATGTGGTACCTCTACACAAAAGTGGTGACAGGGAAGAAGTGACATACTACAGGCCCATGAGCCTTACCTCGGTGGCAGGAAAAGTAATGAAGGTGTTCCTGAAAGAGCGAATAGTGGACTTTCTCAAAACCAACAGGTTACAAGATCCAAGGCAACATGGTTTTACTGAAAGATGATCTTGCCAAAGAAATCTGATTGAGTTCTTTGACTGGGTGACCAGAGAACAAGATCAGGGACATGCGATGAATGTCATCTACCTAGATTTCAGCAAAGCCTTTGATACTGTTCCTCATAGGAGGCTTATCAATAAACTCAGTAGTTTGGGGATGGATCCCAAGGCGGTAAACTGGATCAGAAATTGGTTGACTGACAGACGACAGAATGTGATGGTAAATGGAGCTCACTCGGATGAAAGGAAGGTGATTAGTGGGGTGCCCCAGTGTTCGGTCCTGGGCCCAGCACTGTTCAATGTATTTGTGAGTGATATTGCTGAAAGACTGAATGGAAAAGTCTGTCTTTTTGCAGATGACACAAAAATTTGCAACAGAATGGACTCCCCCGAGGGAGTGGTTAACATGAGGAAAGATCTACAAAAGCTTGAAGAGTGGTCTAATGCTTGGCAATTAAGATTTAATGCAAAAACGTGCAGTCATGCACTTGGGTAGCAGAAATCCAAGGGAAATGTACGCGATAGGGGGCGAGAGGTTGGTGTGCACTGTCCAGGAGAAAGACCTTGGTGTGATTATTTCTGTAGATCTCAAGGTGGCAAAACAGTGCAACAAGGTGGTGGCAAAAGCCAGGAGGATGTTGGGCTGCATACAAAGAGGAATTACCAGCAGAAAGGAAGAAGTATTAATGCCACCGTATAAGTCACTGGTGAGGCCTCACTTGGAATACTGTGTTCAGTTTTGGAGACCATATCTTGGAAAGGATGTAGAAAGACTGGAAACTGTTCAGAGGAAGGCGACCAAAATGATTTGGAGCCTGCATCAGATGCCTTATGAGAAGAGACTTGAAGACCTAAATATGTACACTTTGGAGGAGAGGAGGGATAGGGGAAATATGATTCAGACCTTTAAATACTTAAAGAGAACTAATGAACAAACAAACCTCTGCCAAAGATGGGGCAGTTGTAAAACTAGAGGGTGTAACATGAAGCTGCAAGGTGGTAAATTAAAAGGCAATGTCAGGAAATACTTTACAGCAACAGGATAAAATCAAAATAAACGGAACCATCTAATTTCTCAACAAATAGGGGTGTCCTACATGGAGCGGTGGGTTCACCCCAAAACAAAGAAATGGGGAGGGGTGGCCTGCACAGAGTGGCAGGTGCACCTACTCCTGCTGTCTTACTGGGCAGACTAGATGGACCATACTGGTCTTTATCTGCCGTCATTTACCATGTTACTATGATGGAGAACTGGCTGTACAAACAAAACCTCTTAATAAACTTCAGGAAAGTGGAAGCACTTTTCATGACTAGGAGCACATCCTTCATCCCTCTGAAAACGCTGACAATTCTCCACAATGACATAGCAATAAAAAGAGAAGTCAAGTATCTAAGGATATACCTAGATCAGAGTTTGAACTTCCAGGCACATATAAACAAAACAACAAAATCAGCCTAGCATAAATCAAGAATAATACGAAAGCTTAAACCTGTACTTAGCACCAATAATTTCCGTACAGTCTGCCAAGCCATGATAATGCCCATTCTGGAGTATTGTACTGTCAATTACCAAGGCCTTCCGAAACACACAATCTATCTTCTACAATTAGTACAGAATACAGCTGCACGAATAATTGCAGGTATGACAAGAAAGAACCACATAACCCCAACACTGAAACAACTACACTAGTTACCCATAATTACTAGATTCAAATACAAAGCTTTGTTCACCATCTTTAAAATTATACATCAATTATTGCCAATCACTCTTCAGCCACTGATCAGTAAAGACCCAGAAAAGAGAGCTGAATGGACTACTAACAAAAACGTACTGCTCATCCCTAAGGCCAAAACAAAAGCATCGCTTTTCACCACCACCAAAATATTGTCTATTAGACAACTTTTTGGTGGTGGTTAGAATCGAGGAGGAATGTGACACATTCTATCTACCCTTTTGATGCCTAGGACATCTGTACCTTGCCCACTCATAATCTTAAATGACAGAGGTGTAAGGCAAGGGTCTCCAAATCCAACCCTGGAGGGCCACAAACCAGTCAGGTTGGCAGGATATCTCTAATGCATATATATCTCATGCAGATTCATTAGGGATATCCCGAAAACCTGCAGGGTTGTGGACCTCCAGGACCGGATTTGAGTAGCTCTGCCCTAGAGCATCGGCCAACAGGGGCACAAACGCCCACACCCACAGGCTCCCCTAGCAAAAGCCTCATGGAGAGTCAGGCTGTTGGGACCAGCAGAGCAACAGTTACTACTACTAGCATCTGCATACCTTAGCACTGTCATAAACATGGAAACACGCTCCACATATATCAAAAGTTTCTATTATTAATTTCAGATAACAAATTCTAGCTTAAACACAATTTGTTGACAGAAATCCATCATAGCAACCTTTCTGATATATGTGGAGTGTGTTTCCTTTTTCCTGACAATGTTTACCACCCCGGAGAGTGACCCTACCAGTATTGAGTACCTTAGCAATGCCTGCACTGTGCTCAGGACTGGTGTGGCGAGCAGGGCTACCAACCACCTTTATAAGAACATAAGAACATAAGATATGCCATACTGGGTCAGACCAAGGTCCATCAAGCCCAGTATTCTGTTTCCAACAGTGGCCAATCTAGGTCATACATACCTAGCAGTTTCCCCAAGGGACACAGGTTCCACAATGCTTGTATTGGTTCAAGCATTGATATCCTGGGTCCCTTCTTAATAATGGTTTATGGACCTTTACTCCAGGAACTTGTCCAAACCTTTTTTAAACCCAGCTACACTAACAGCCTTTACTACATCCTCCGGTAACAAATTCCAGAGTTTGATTACACATTGAGTGAAAAAATATTTTCTTTTATTAGTCTTAAATAGTTTACTCTGTAGCTTCATTGCATGTCCCCTAGTCTTTCTATATTCTGATAAGGTAAACAATCGATCTACGTTTACCCGTTCCACTCCGTTCATTAATTTATAGACCTATCATATCTCCCCTCAGCCATCTCTTTTCCAGGTTAAAGAGCCCCAACCTTTTTAGCCTTTCTTCATAGGAGTATCCTTCCATCCCCTTTACCATTTTGGTGGCTCTTCTCTGAACCTTTTCTAAAATCGCTATATCCTTTTTAAGATACGGTGACCAGAATTGCACACAATATTCAAGGTGCAGTCTCACCATGGAACGATATAGAGGCATTATAATATCTTTTGTTTTATTTTCCATTCCTTTCCTTATCATACCTAGCATTCTATTTGCTCTCTTGGCCGCTGCTGCACACTGGGCCGAGGGTTTTAACATGGTATCCACAATGACGCCTAAATCTTTTTCCTGGGTGGTGGTTCCTAATGTGGAACCTTGCATCGTGTAACCATAGTTTGGGTTGTTCTTCCCTAGGTGCATAACCTTGCACTTGTCCACATTAAATTTCATCTGCCATTTTGATGCCCAGTCTTCCAATTTATCAAGATCCTCTTGCAATTTTCCATAATCCTCTTGGGTTTTAACAACTTTAAATAGTTTTGTGTCATCTGCAAATTTGATAACCTCACTCGTTATTCCACTTTCCAGGTCATTTATGAATATGTCAAAAAGCAGCGGACCCAGCACAGATCCCTGGGGTACACCACTATTCACCTTTCTCCATTGGGAAAATTGGCCATTTAGCCCTACCCTCTGCTTTCTATCTTTTAACCAGTTCCTGATCCACAATAGTACACTGCCTCTTATTCCATGATTCTTTAGTTTTGCCAAAAGGGACCTTGTCAAAGGCTTTCTGAAAGTCCATATACACAATATCAACCGACTCACCTTTGTCCACCTGATTATTCACTCCTTCAAAAAAACATAACAGATTAGTAAGACAAGATCTTCCTTGTCTAAAGCCATGTTGGCTGTCTCCCATTAGGTCATGACTATCTACATGCTGAGTAATTTTATTCTTTATGATGGTTTCTACCATTTTTCCCGGTACTGATGTCAGGCTCACCGGTCTGTAATTCCCGGATCACCCCTGGAACCCTTTTTAAAAATTGGTGTTACATTGGCGATCCTCCAATCTTCAGGTATTAGAGATGATTTTAATGATAGTTCACAGATTACTAATAGCAGGTCTGCAATCTCGTATTTCAGTTCTTTCAACACCCTTGGATGTATACCATCCGGCCCAGGTGATTTGCTACTCTTCAGTTTATCTAATAGTTGTAATACATCTTCCCGATGTATCAATATTTCCTTTAATTCTTCCGTACCTTTAAATACCACTTCAGTCATGGGTAACATCCCTACATCTTCCTCAGTAAAGACTGAAGCAAAGAATTCATTTAATCTCTCCGCTATCGCCTTGTCGCCTCTTAGTGCTCCTTTAATCCCTTTATCATCTAATGGACCAACTGACTCTCTCACAAGTTTTTTGCTACGAATGTACATGAAAAGGTCTTTACTTTGCATTTTTGCTTCCGCAGCAAGCTTCTTCTCAAATTTTCCCTTTGCCTGCCTTATCAATGCCTTGCATTTGACTTGCCAGTGCTTGTGCTGTTTCCAGGTTTCGTCGTTTGGCTCTTTTTTCCATTTCCTTTATCTTTGCACAATGCTGAAATAGGTGTTGGAGTGTGTGTATGTCTATCCAGTGTTTTGTGGCTGCCTACACCTTACAGAGATCACAATGCTTGCACAGTATCCAGTGTTAGCCTGCCATTATGCATAATGAGGAGGAAGGTATTGTGGGTATGGGCCGGACAGGGCGGTCTGGGCAGGATGCATCTGCACAGGGCATGGGGCAATGGCTGGGATATTGTAGTGGCCGACCACCACCTGCACAGACAGGGTGGCCACAGCATGTCATGCTGGGAGGTCACTCTCCCTCTGAGCAGTGACCATGGCATGTCTAGGTTCCCACACAGTGCTATACAGTGTTTCTCTCAAGTGATATCTGTTGGTTCCCTTTTCTGGGGGCCCAATCACTGATATACCTGCTTGTTGTTTGTGCTTACATCCCAGTTCTGGGTGCACATAGTTTCTCTAGGAATATGCACTGTGTACTGGCTAGCAGGCTGTCTGCATTTAGCACATGTATGGCTGGAACACCTTGCAGGGTGCAGACTGACTGTGCCCTCTGCAGGTGAATGTCAGATTGTGGTGTGGGGCAGCTGAGCTTTTCCAGGCCTACTGCCTGTCTGCCAGTGCCCTATGTGATAGGTACAGATCGGCATTGACTGCCCTGGAGGGTGCCTTTTCCCCAGCAAGACTAGGGTTGATGGTCCCACAGCTCTTGATCATGTCCCTGCTACTCCCTCCATTGCAAAGATGTAGAGTGTGATTCTCTTGGTGGCAGATCCTGTTCCCTACCCTGACTCAGAGAGGATGGGTTGGTACAGGGTACTACATAATCCAAATGTGGGTCCAGACACCCACCCTGCTCTTTTTAACAGGTGACCATGGCACCCGCACAAGATATGCACTATGTTGGGTACATCATAATTTACAAGGGCTAGAATGTGACCGGGGAATACAGATGGACACAGGTGTATACTCGGTGTGTCTGCAAGGACTATCTATCACACACTGGCACTGATGGGGACCTACAGCACAGCCTAGCTCAGCCAAGCCAGGTGCTGTGGACCTGGTACTGGGCACCCCACTTCACCCTCAGGGTGAGCACAGGAACACACAATGTCACGGTCTGTAGCTACTCTGTTCCAGTAACACACACAAGGTCAGTTCCCCCTACCAGGCTGAGGTGCTGTAGAGGCACATACCCCATCCTGTGATCAGATGTAGACTGCTGTTCTGCATGTGCATTGCATCATGGATACTGGTGGGTTTACCCTATCCTGGTAACCACAGCAGACATTTCATGCGGTGACCTGCAGTCTTTCTGTAGCCAGCCGGTGCTATGATAAAAGTTATAGAGGCATAGTCCACTGGTTAATACAATAACTGCCAAACCAGAGGTCATGGGTTCAATCCCTCAGAGTTCTCATTTAATAAAGCTGTCCAAGGTAATCCCTTTTCCTGCCTGTAACAGTCAGACACATCTCTACAATTTGTGCTGCTAGCAGGAACACTCTCACCTCAGTGCTGTAACCTATGGGCACATTATAAAGTGCCTTGTCAGCCAAAGTGCTGTATAATGTGCCCTATAAAGCACCCTATAGGGCACATTATAAAGTGCCTTGTCAGCCACTGCGCTGTATAATGTGCTCTATAAAGTGCCCTATAGGCCACCCTATAAAGTGCCCTATAGGGCACATTAGGTTATGGCACTGAGGTGAGGGTGTTTTTGCTGGCAGCACACAATGTAGAGATGTGTCTGACTGTTACAGGCAGGAAAAGGGATTGCCTTGGACAGCTTTATTAGATAAGATCTCTGAGGGATTGAACCCATGACCTCCGGTTTGGCAATCATTGCATTAACCAGTGGGCTACACTTCTATAGTTTTTGTCACAGTGCTGGCACAAAATTAAGGTTACCACACGATAACGAGCCAAGGCGCCCTCTATTGCGCATTAATCGGCCATTGCTACTTCAATGCCGGTACGCCCACTTCCTTATATGGCATTGCTCATGTTAACGCTGCACCTAGTGCCGGTAACATTAGCATGGTTTAGTAAATATACCCCTAAGTTTATAAAGCCATTCCCATGCATCGCTAGCTCTCATAGCCCCATATTAGCTGGCAACATGTGTCACAGTGTGCCTTCAACATGCGCCAGAAAACATGCTGCCAGCTAGCACCCGTTAATAGAAGACCCCCACCCCCAGTGTACTAAAGATTACAAGCTGATCCATCAAAATAACAAATGAATCAAATAATTTGGAGGCTTATTCTATTTTGGATGTCCCAGTCTCTGTATGTCCATTTGGAACCAGACACAGAGAGATAGATGGGATTCTGATCCCGCGGAGCACATCTATACTGGTCAGCCTGCACGTACAGGCACCTGCCCGGCTAACTCAGCCTAGGATCCTAAAAGGTGTCACGGCACCATGATGTCCAGTTGCCATGGCACCACGGCTCCATTCAGTAACCATGATTCCCGACTGCCGCTAACTTTGTGCTTTCCCCACTGCCTGACCCCCAATCTGGCTTCCCATGGCCAGGGTTGGACTGCACCCCCTCCTACCTTTGATGCGACCCAGGCCTGCCGTCTCTCCCCGTCTAGGGGAACTTATTCCAACGGGACATCCATCCTGGCTATTCGTGTTAGAGAATAGACCCCATGGTGAATAAATCATTAAATGTCTCATCTAGCACCCACAAATATTGTAAAAAGTGATCAAAAGTGCAAAGTACAAAAATTTGGATGCGCATTCTGACCTGGCCATCCAGCCCCTTGTGTGGCTGACCAGAAGCGGGATGCCCAAGGCTAAACCTGATTCTGATCCCGCGAGGGCTAGAGATGCCCATGGGATCAGAATCAGGTCTATGGCCCGAACGTGCAGGCTGGGCCTCAATTCTGGTTGGCCTGCATGCCCAGGAGATCTCCAGCTACCTCAGTCAGGCTCCTGAATGGAGACGCAGTGCCATGGCATCCCATCGCCATGGCACTGCAGCTCCATTCAGGAGCCGTAAATGGTGGGCGCCACAGATTTTCTTCTTTTCTCACAGCCGGATCCTTGATCTGGCCTCCCATGGCCAGGGTCCTGCTGTGGGGATTCTCCTGTACCCCCTACCTTTTTATCCCGGCCCAGCATTATGATCCCTCAATGTCCAGGAGGACTTATTCCACCTCTGTGGTGGAATAAGTCCCCCGTCCATGTTCACGACCCCGGACGAACAGGGCCAACCTCAGAATCGGCCCTGTATGTCCGGGGTCGCGGTCCGCCCATGCCCTGCCCTTACTCTGCCTCAGTAACACCCCCTTCTGCCCTCACTAAGCCTCCCCATACAAACGAGCTGTTCATTTGGGGAGACAGTAGCTGGGGCCGGCAGGGGAGCGAATAGCATAGATTGATATCCAATCCAGACGTCCTTCCCCACTATTCGCTGTACTAAATGACCCCCATATTGAATGAGGTACCAAAGGTGATATAATAAAATAACTCACTGAAATAAGTGGTAATTGATATGAATCCACAGAGATTTCCAATCTCTAGTCTTATGTGAAATCTGTTTCTATTATAAAATTATGATGAATCAGAAAATAAATGAATGTTAACATCAGGGGCATGATGCTAAAAATTATTTAATAAAGTATAAATATGAATAAACCCAAAGGAGATTTGGGAAAAGCCAAGTTTCTTAATATAAAGAACCACCTTCATTTCTCAGATTTACACGTCTCAAAGAGGCTAAAACAACGGCTGAAAAAAACTCTGTAGGGGGTCATGTGATGGTAGACTAGAGAGAGGATGTGAATTTCCTGCTCTCCTGTCCCAGGGCAAATAAAGTACTGAAAATCAGCAGTCCCGCTCAAAATAAGGCTCCCATTGGATAGAACAAATGATGGCATCAAAGGCTGAGCCCCAAAGGTCTGCCTAGGTGGTGGCAGCGGTCTCAAAAATAGGAAACGCTTCCCACCAGCCAACAATGGTGGAATGCCTGACTCCGCAAGATGGCAGCGGACAGAGCTCTGGAGGAGTGTCACCGGGCACGGGCAGGCAAGTCTCGTCAGGGGTGCTCTTGGAGGCGGATGGAAGTGCACACAGCCCTCCAATGGAAATTGTGGTGATTTTAGTGGCAATCCAGGATGGCAACACTGAGTTGGGGGAGAAGCTAAGCATAATCCAAGGTGAACTGCGGGAGGCCTATGTAGAATTGCAAGCAGCGGTAAGCTGAACAGCAGATTTCAAGCTGATTTCAAGCAGATTTCAAGCTGAACGGCAGATATCAAGCACAGAGGAGGACATTTGGGGGTTAAAGAATGGTAATGAGGCCCACCAGCAAATGGGTGATTTGAAAACTTGTTCCTGAATGTCCAATATTAGAATTCTGGTCCTGCCAGAGAGCGGCGGAGAGCAGAATATGGAAGACTATGTGGAAGGCCTGTTGAGAGACTTGTTCACAGACCCACTAACCCCACCTAATGTGGTAGTTGAAAGAGCGCATTGAGTCCCAGGGGAACAGCTGCAGCCTGGGGACAGGTCCCAGCTCATTTTGGCAAAGTTATTAAATTATAAGCTTTGGGACTGGATACTAAGGCAGATGCAAAAGGTGGTGGGAATTGCCCACAGCAATAACAAGGTCTGGATCTTCCAGGATTGCAAGCCTGGAGCTCGACAAGAAGAGAAAGGCATTCCGGGAGATAAAAAAAGGTAAGCTGAACATAGAGTGCAGCAGGCATTGCTCTACCCCACGAGATTACAGGTCAACTGGAAGTCAAGCGGTTTTTGCACATACACTATCCAGACGACCCCCCCGATGGAAGGAATGAGGCAGAAGTCAAGACTCCCCTCGAAAACCAGACTGGCAACAGAGGCATGCAGACAATCTTCACCAGGTCATGGAGGCTTTTGACTACAGCAAGGACAAGGAGGAGGGTATTCTGGATAAGGAAGAGCCTGGACGCAGCTCGGGAGTAGACTCTAATAGCTGGCCCGGCTCAGGAGAGTTGGATTTTTGTTTGCTATCACAGCCGAGACACCACATGAGAGAGATGGTTCCTGTGGGAGGATGTAGTGTTGCTGTTCCTATGAGGAGAGTTTCAGAGAGGCACTAGGCTTAAGTGCCAGAGCCTCTCACCTGGGCAGAAACCTGAGGATGGGCTTGTTGAACCCCTTAGAGGGTGTCCTCCGGCAGGCAGAAAGTCCTGGACTTTACAGACCTTTACAGACTGTAAGTTTGGGATGTTGATGTTGATGGAAATTATAATTTTGTGTGTTTGTAGTGCATTTCTTTGGGGGAGGGTCGGGATATGGGGAGGGGGGAAGGAATGGGGTAGGCTGATATGGAGTAAATGGCTTAAATATGTCTGAAAGGGTGTACCTGTAAAAATCTCATCTATCAATGTGAGAGGGCTGCAAACCGCACACAAAGGAAGCTGGTCCTCAGTGAGTTGCCCGCATATCACTCTATTTATTTGCTACAAGAAACGCATTTACAGGGCACAGATGTGGGTAAAATATGGGCAGGATGGGTGGCCAAAGCATACCACTCTCCAGGGAAGTCCAACAGTGCAGGGATGGCCATAAACCATTATTAAAAGGGACCCAGGATATCACTGCTTGACACAATACAAGCATTGAGGAACCTGTGTCTTTTGGGGAAACTGCTAGATACTTATGACCTAGATCGGCCACTGTAATAAATGGGATACTGGGCTTGATGGACCTTGGTCTGACCCAGTATGGTATATCTAATGTTCTTATAGAAACATAGAAAAATGACAACAGAAAAAGACCACATGGCCTATCTAGTCTGTCCTTCCATATCAACAACTACAACAGTCCCCTTTTTTCCTTTAGAGATCCTCTGTGTTTGTCCCATGCTTTTTTGAATTCAGATACTATCCTCATCTCTACCACCTCCACTGGGAGACTATTCCATGGATCCACCACTCTTTCCATAAAGAAATATTTCCGCATATCACTCCTGAATCTACCCCGGCAGATGGGAACTCAGGAACTATGTGACAAATCACATATGTATAACAATGGCGATAGACCCTCCAAAACAGGGCTACTTCTTCAGGGAAGCTAATATTTGTGCATATTCTCATAGCAGCATCAGGGTGTTGATGATAGGTAGCTATTGATGTGAGATGTGTAGCATATTTATCTCACAGGGTTGACACATTGGATACATTCTCAACATCTCATTTCTATGATTAGCACTACTGATGAATGTTTCTACTACTACTACTACTGAGCATTTGTATAGTGCCATAATGCAGCCAAACGTATGCAGTACATCACAGACATATGCTCAACAGGACTATCTAGTCAGGACAGGCAACAGAGTAGTTGTAGACACAGCATACATCTAGGGGGAATGTGTAGGAAACACAAAGGAGATTGGGCAAATCATGTTTTGGGGCAATAGAATGGAGGTCATTCTGAAGCCTGGATCTGATAGAGGCCAGTGAAGGGACATGACATACAGATTTGGGTCGTGTGTTACAGGCATAAGGAGCAGCATGGTGAAAGGAGCAAAGTGAGGAGTTTGCAAGAGCAGAGAGGGCATAGATAGACTCAATTTGCAAGGAGAGCAGAATTCCCAAGGAATAGAGTAGGGACAGACAATTGCATTCGTGTCACACTTTCACATATGTGCACATCATATCATATGCCTCAGTTGAGAACTGAGTTCACAACAGACACATGGGAATATTCATGTGGGAAAATACAGGGCAACACATTCTAAATAGCCTGATATTCCAGTCATGTATATCACAAGTGACACCTTTTAGGCTCAAAATAAGGCCACACCTGCTGGCCCTCCCAATGGCTTTCCCTGTGACATATCTACTACATATATACATACATCATTGTAGGATTCCTCCACACTCTGCTGTTGTCACACAATGCCCCAGAGACATGTATGTTGAGCAACACTATTGAGGAGTGTTCCATGCTAATCACAGTTCGGGAACAAAGCCTGAACCAAACAGTTTGGATGGGCAGTATGTGTTGTACCAGGAAAGACCAACTTTCACAGCCAGACACACCACACAGACATGTACGGTGCATTGGCTAGGTGGACAGACATGTCACACAGTATTAACAGTGGTTATGCTTATGCCCCATCATCCAAGCACATAAACAGATTCTCTTTTGACAGAGATCTAGTCATAAAGCCAATATGTGCAATTTCTGATAGGTCATACGTCGAGAGTTGTCTTGCAGTATATGTCAGTTGCATGTTTACCATGTGACATGATCCCTTGAGTGGCTTGGTGTAATGGTACAGACCTTCAGTGCTTATGCCAGATGTGCTTACCAGATCATCATGGCTACTATTGCCATGTGTCACAGTCCTAGGAAAGTGAGGAATCTGCTCACCTTGCACAGTACCTGAACATTCCAAGATCAGTACATGCAGTTACATAGCATCTATTCTTATGCAGCCAGACTCACATACATAATGTTACAAAGAGGTACATCATAGACCACAGCTTATTGTGTCATCCATCACCTCAGAACATACATGATCTTCATCCATGTCCACCCATTTGGGTGGGACTTGTCTGGGGTGTGAAAGCTTTGCTGTGGACCAATTTCAGCAATGTGTCCCAGTCCCAGAGTACATGACAGTTATCTGCTAGACTGTGGCACCCAAAAACAATTGTTGAACTACACTACACCCCACACTTAGGAAGCACACATACCAGATAAACACCTAGGAGCACCATGAGATTAGGGCTGCATTGTTAGATACATTCAGTTTGGGAGCAAGATTGTAAGCATTTTGTATGCAGGACACATCTATCTCAGTTTGACACCATTGCCTGTGACATAGCACTTGCACATGGCCTTCATGGTGTTATGGGGTATCATGTACATTAGCTGTAGTTCCAGCAAGGCACTGATAGGATTTATATATCCTTCCCAGGTGGGGGATCTGCATAGGAAGGCCCAGGAGCTGCGGCACAAGAGGCCAGAATTTATCCGGCTGGTGCGGGAGGAGCTTTGCCCTGCATCAGATGGTGAATCACTGTACCACATGTGTGGCCACAGGGCATAATGACAGCTGTAAAATGTGTAAGAGATTTCCCCATGTCCACAAAATGTACTCATATTATGCATACCGCAGCCTTAGGCGACTATCCTTCCTCATGTGCTTCAGAAAATGCATGCATGCAGGATGTGGTGGACCTGGGAAATGTTTAGCCTTTATAGCTAGGCAACTCAACATCCTGACATGTTGTCCTATATTCTCAATTATGTACATGTCTGCCATGTTACCTATCTCCACATGTTTCGCAAACTTAATTGCCAATGTGCGTATATGATGTGGTAGCCCAATCCACAAACATAGGATAAACATTGTTCACACAGCAGACATGTTTTGGACAGAAACAACTCTTCCCCAGGGGCTACATATATCCCTTTGCAGCATCACACTTAGAAACACAGAAACATAGAAAAATGACGACAGAAAAAGACCACATGGCCTATCTAGTCTGTCCTTCCATATCAACAACTACAACAGTCCCCTTTTTTCCTTTAGCGATCTTCTGTGTTTGTCCCATGCTTTTTTGAATTCAGATACTGTCCTCATCTCTACTACCTCCACTGGGAGACAATTCCACGGATACACCACTCTTTCCATAAAGAAATATTTCCGCATATCACTCCTGAATCTATCCCCTTTCATGCTCATCCTATGTCCCCTCGTAGCAGAACCTGCTTTCAATTGAAAGAGGCTCTCCCCCTGAACATTTATGCCACGGAGGTATTTAAACATCTCAATCATGTCACCTCTATCCCGTCTTTCCTCTAAGGTGTACATATTAAGATTCTTAAGTCTGTCCTCATATGCTTTATAATGAAGACCATTAGCCATTTTAGTAGCCACCTTCTGTACTGACTCCATCCTGTTTATATACTTTTGAAGGTGCGGTCTCCAGAATTGCACACTATACTCCTAAAGAGGTCGCACCAAAGACTTATACAGAAGCACTATCACCTCCTTTTTTTCTGCTAGCCATTCCTCTCCGTATGCACCCAAGCATCCTTCTAGCTTTTGCTGTTGCCTTTTCTACCTGTTTAGCTACTTTAAGATCATCAGACACAACCACGCCTAGGTCCCGCTCTTCTTTAGTGGACAAAAGTACTTCACCCCCTATACTATATGCTCCCTTGGATTGCTGCAGCCCAAATGCGTGACCTTACAATTTTTAACATTAAATCCCAGCTTCCAAATTCTAGACCATTCTTCAAGTTTAGCTAGATCCCTCCTCATGTTATCTACACCTTCCTGGGTGTCTACTCTATTGCAGATTTTGGTATCATCCGCACAGAGGCAAACCTTACCCAACAGCCCTTCCGTTATATCACTAACAAAGATATTAAAAAGAATCGGACCAAGAAGAATCCCTGGGGCACACCACTGGTAACATCCTTCTCCTCAGAGTGAGCTCCATTTACCTGTACTCTTTGTCGCCTCCCACTCAACCAATTTCTAACCCAAGCAGTAAATTTAAGGTCCATCCCTAGGGTGCTCAGTTTGTTTATAAGTCGCCTGTGAGGAACGGTGTCAAAGGCTTTACTGAAATCTAAATACATCACATCTAGAGCTCTCCCTCGGTCCAACTCCCTGGTCACCCAGTCAAAGAAATCAATCAGATTTGTCTGACAAGACCTGCCTCTGGTGAATCCATGCTGCCTCAGATCCATTAATCTGCTGGACTCCAGAAACCTCACTATTTTCTCTTTCAGCAGCATTTCCAATAATTTACTCACCACCGAAGTTAAACTAACTGGCCAGTATTTTTCAACCACATCCTGTTCCAAGTCCCTGTGTTTTGTTAATTGGGGAGGTGTCCTATAAATCAAGGCTGCTCACAAGTGGCGGGCAGGAGTTGGGGGGAGAGGTAGGGAGGGAACTAACTCCTGATTAGGTGTCAGCAGCTCCCAAGAGCTGAGAAAGTTACCAGAGTTTTAAACCTACCCCACTAAAGAAAATATTTCTCCTTTTAAACTGAAAGCACCAAAAAGAATGTAACTTTGTTTTAAAAAATGTACCAAAAACCCTTTTAAGAGCCCCCAGTCAGAGAGCTAGCAATTTAAAAAAAGAAAAAGAAACCCACAAGTTCTTACCTTTGTTTGAAATGTATAGCCCCTGTTAGGGATGCCTGAACCTACATCTGCAGCCCATGTCATGTGAGCACTCACCTAGTACTCCTGAACCTAAGCACTGTAAGCGGGAATGCAGATGTTCATGTTCCATAATCACATTGATCATCTGCCACTTCCCTGGCCACCAGACATATTGCTCTTCCATCATAGCATGCATGCTGGTATGCCCTTGACATGCTGCTGCTCCAATGTCCAGCCCAATTTCATCTGCTGGGAGGGACACAGTGATTCACATATATAGGACTACCGATGTAGAATGCCCTGAGACATCATCAGCTGGGTGTCATCCCTGGGATTTCTGTAGGTTTCTCATATTTACCACATGACATACTTTCAGTAGAGGCATTGTGTGTGATGACACTCCATCAGAGAGGGAGCCAAAGTTACATCGGAGTGGCCCCATCATCTCCACACAACCTGCCATGTGCATATATTTTCCAAAAATGACACAGCATACACATCTTGTGATTTCATAACACATATGATGTCATGATGGCTTGATCTCATCTTTGCAATTGTGGGAGACCTCTGAGCTCTTACTTGCTTTTTCATTGGATGTAAATATATATTTGGATGTCGTGTGGACTCCTCTGGCTAATACAAATTTTCCTGGGAGAAGCTCTTGAAGCTAAGTAAAAAAGAGCGGGTATAGCTCATTTGAAGGAATACTGTTATATTTAAACTTTATTCTGTTTTGTTTCAAATATGAGCATGGGCCATTGAGAGTGCAGTACAGCGAATCTGTTATATCATGTGTTGTGCTGTGCTGTGAGCATGATATTAATTACAAGAGCTGTTATTGGTCATTGGCTGTGGGAATTTCCTTTAAAAAGCTACCAATTATTTATTTCAGTGCTATGTTTTGATAGTAAATAATTAAGAGTATTGAGGGATTTAATTAAAAATAAAATAAGAGGAGTTTTTTAGACCTATGATGGTAGATGGTAGCAAATCCCCTGCAGGCATGCAGTAAAATGCTGCATAGAAGAAGAAGCAATTCCACTGAGGTCCTTTCTCCTCTATAGTAAAAAAAAGTTGTTTTTCCTTCTTTATTACAAAGGTCTATTTTTCAGGAATTTTGATTATAATTATGGTATGTAAACTAGATTTGGTAGCTGGAGTTTTTTTGTGTAGAATTTGTTAAGTACTTCAGCAGGTGTTTTCGATATAGTGTGGACTCAGGGGCGGCCCAAGGGGGGTGCGGGGCCATGTGCGGAGACTCAGTGCGGGGCCTCATTTGCATAAGTGGCCTTATTTGCATAAATATTTGCATAATGTTACCATACACTAACTTTTAGTAAACATGTCTCTTAATGAGTGTATGGATAAAGAAAGACTAAAAGATTTCTACATTACTATAATCCAGTGCCAACCGCCAGGCACATTAGGAACCACTACAAACGCTGCCCATTTACAACCCATAGCAAACCCACCGTATCCTGACAGCATTACCAGGACTCACAAAGCACCATACCCTACCTATCAAAAGGCAACACTGCAAATATTAAACCAATACATTTCAGAGAATACTGGGGAAAGAGAACAAGTGGCAATATCAAATAGGAATTACATAAACAGAATACCTCAGCTCAGTTACACATGCAGAACATAGACCATCACCAAACAAGGAATCACAATTTAGAAACAGGAAGGCAATAATTAAACTGGGAACCCCAAAAGCCAAACTTGGAAGTACAACAACACTGTAGAAATAAAACTATAAATTAATTTCCTCTTGTACCAAACAAAGCACAGACGTTAATGATGCACATTTCCTAGAGGTTTCATATTCCAGTTAATAAATTCAAAATAAAGAGATATTTCTACCTTTTGTGCATTTTTTTTCAGTTGCAATTGTTCCAGCCACTTTCTTCTGGTTTCTTCATGTTTTCTGCTAACTGTCCATCGTCTGCTGTCCATTTGTTCTTTCTTCTCTCTTCTAGTTTTTTTTTTCCATTCTCTCTCTCTACATCTGCTTTAACATACTAATCTTTCTCCTTTTGCTCTTTCCTCATTCCTATTTCATCCACACAAATTTTACCCCTCCATCCTCAATCCCCACTTATTCTCCCAATACCAGGCCAATTGTAGATTTTTCATCCCTCCCACACAAAATATTTGTCCCCTCTCCATTTTACTCTCCCAGCCCCATCCCATTCTAATCCTCCCCCAACATCAGCTCCCTTCTAGTTCCAGTCTCACCCAGCATCCATTCCCTTCTAGTCCCTGCATCAGCCCATTTCCAGTCCTAGCCCACCATCAACCCATTTCCAGTCCTAGCTCCCCCATCCATTTTCAGTCTGAGTCCCTTCATCAGCTCATTTCCAATCCTAGCCCCCCATCAGCCCATTTCTAGTCATTTCCTAGCCCCATCATCAGCCCATGTCAAATCATAGCTCCCCTCCACTCAGTCCAATTCCAGTCCAAGCCCCCCCCCCCATGAGCCTACTTTCAGTTCTAGCCCCTCCATGAGTCCATTTCAATTCAAGCCCCCACCACAGCCCATTTCCAATCTTAGCTCCCCCCAACAGCCCATTTCCAGTCCTATCCTAGCTGCTCCATCAGCCCATTTTCAGTCCTAGCTCCCTTCCCTCACAGCCCATTTCCATTCCAAGCTCCCTCCCCATCAGCTATTTGCAGTTCAAGCCTCCCCTTCCACTCAGCCCATTTCCAGTCATAGCAACCACCCAACCCATTACCAGTCCTAGCCCCCCATCAACCCACTTCCAGTCCTAACCCCCCATCACCCCATTTTCAGTTTAAGCCCCCCTATAACCCATTACCAGTCCTAACCCCCCCATCAGCCCACTTCCAGTCTTAACCCCATCAGCCCATTGCCAGTCCTAAACCCCCCCCCCCATCAGCCCACAGCCCATTACCAGTCCTAACCACATCAGCCCACCTCAAGTCCTAACCCCTCCCCATCAGCCCATTAGCAGTCCTAACCCACCCCCACCCCCACAGCCCATTAGCAGTCCTAACCCACCCCCACCCCCCCAGCCCATTAGCAGTCCTAACCCCTCCCCATCAGCCCATTAGCAGTCCTAACCCACCCCCACCCCCCCCAGCCCATTAGCAGTCCTAACCCACCCCCACCCCCCCAGCCCATTATCAGTCCTAACACCCCCCAGCCCATTAGCAGTCCTAACAACCCACCCCCACCAGTCCTAACAACCCACCCCCCCCAGCCCATTAGCAGTCCTAACAACCCCCCCAGCCCATTAGCAGTCCTAACAACCCCCCCAGCCCAGCCCATTAGCAGTCCTAACAACCCCCCCCCAGCCCAGCCCAGCCCATTAGCAGTCCTAACAACCCCCAGCCCAGCCCATTAGCAGTCCTAACAAACCCCCCCCAGCCCAGCCCATTAGCAGTCCTAACAAACCCCCCCAGCCCAGCCCATTAGCAGTCCTAACAACCCCCCCAGCCCAGCCCAGCCCATTAGCAGTCCTAACAACCCCCAGCCCAGCCCAGCCATTAGCAGTCCTAACAAACCCCCCCCCCAGCCCAGCCCATTAGCAGTCCTAACAAACCCCCCCCCCAGCCCAGCCCATTAGCAGCCCTAACAAACCCCCCCAGCCCAGCCCAGCCCATTAGCAGTCCTAACAACCCCAGCCCAGCCCATTAGCAGTCCTAACAACCCCCCCCAGCCCACCCCAGCCCAGCCCATTAGCTGTCCTAACCGCCCCCCCCAGCCCAGCCCAGCCCAGCCCATTAGCAGTCCTAACAACCCCCCCCCAGCCCAGCCCATTAGGAGTCCTAACAACCCCCCCCTCCAGCCCAGCCCAGCCCAGCCCATTAGCAGTCCTAACAACCCCCCCCCAGCCCAGCCCAGCCCATTAGCAGTCCTAACAACCCACAGCCCAGCCCATTAGCAGTCCTAACAACCCCCCCCCCAGCCCAGCCCAGCCCAGCCCAGCCCATTAGCAGTCCTAACAACCCCCCCCCCCAGCCCAGCCCAGCCCAGCCCATTAGGAGTCCTAACAACCCCCCCTCCAGCCCAGCCCAGCCCAGCCCAGCCCATTAGCAGTCCTAACAACCCCCCCCCAGCCCAGCCCAGCCCATTAGCAGTCCTAACAACCCCCAGCCCAGCCCATTAGCAGTCCTAACAAAACCCCCCCCAGCCCAGCCCATTAGCAGTCCTAACAACCCCCAGCCCAGCCCATTAGCAGTCCTAACAACCCCCCCAGCCCAGCCCAGCCCATTAGCAGTCCTAACAACCCCCCCCCAGCCCAGCCCATTAGCAGTCCTAACAAACCCCCCCCCAGCCCAGCCCATTAGCAGCCCTAACAAACCCCCCCAGCCCAGCCCAGCCCATTAGCAGTCCTAACAACCCCCAGCCCAGCCCATTAGCAGTCCTAACAACCCCCCCCAGCCCAGCCCAGCCCAGCCCATTAGCAGTCCTAACAACCCCCCCCCAGCCCAGCCCAGCCCAGCCCATTAGCAGTCCTAACAACCCCCCCCCCAGCCCAGCCCATTAGGAGTCCTAACAACCCCCCCTCCAGCCCAGCCCAGCCCATTAGCAGTCCTAACAACCCCCCCCCAGCCCAGCCCAGCCCATTAGCAGTCCTAACAACCCCCAGCCCAGCCCATTAGCAGTCCTAACAACCCCCCCCCAGCCCAGCCCAGCCCAGCCCAGCCCATTAGCAGTCCTAACAACCCCCCCCCCCAGCCCAGCCCAGCCCAGCCCATTAGGAGTCCTAACAACCCCCCCTCCAGCCCAGCCCAGCCCAGCCCATTAGCAGTCCTAACAACCCCCCCTCCAGCCCAGCCCAGCCCATTAGCAGTCCTAACAACCCCCCCCCAGCCCAGCCCATTAGCAGTCCTAACAACCCCCCCCAGCCAAGCAAAAATTAAAAAAAAAGAAAACCTGTCTGCTGCCGCGGTCGGGGCCTCCGCGGCAGAATCGAGCGTGCCGCGGGGTCCCCCTGTGCACGGCAGAGCCTGCCCTCCCCTGTAGCAGCTCTCTCTTTGGAGCTGAAGTCAGACGCGCCGGCTTGCAGAGCAGAGCGCGAGGGAAGAGTTTTGTGACTGCTCACACCTCACCGGGCCTACAATGTTACCAGCGTTAGGCTGAATATATGCATAATGAGTAGCAAGATGTTGTGGGTATGGCTGGACAGGGCGGATTGGCCAGGTTGCATCTTCACAGGATGTGGGGCAATGGCTGGGACACTGTAGTGCCCAAACATCACCTGCATGGACAGGGTGGCCACAGCATGGTATGCAGGGAGGGCACTCACTCTAACTGAGCAGTGACCATGGCATGTCTAGGCTCCCACACAACGCTCTACACTATCTATCTCCAGTGATACTTTTGTATTTCAAGTGCTGGGGCACCAATCACTGCGATGCTTGTTTGGTGTACATAGCTCTTCTGTGAGCATGCACTATGGATTGGCTAGTGGACTGTCTGTAGTTAGACTGTGCATGGGTTGGAACACCTATAAGGCGCAGTCTGACTGTGCTGTTTGCTGATGACTGGCAGACAGTGTTGTGCAGCAGTTGGGGCATTCCAGACCTACCCCCAACTTTGCTGCTGGTCTGCTACTGCCCCAGGCACAGGTATGGCTCTGGCCCACCAACCCTGGAGAGCTGTCTTATACTAGCAGGATGGAGGTTGCTGCCCGGGGGCTGGGACACCTGTCCCTTACCTTCAAAAAGGTGATGTGGGCCCTTTGGGGTATGTAGTGTATACCACTTTGACCTTATAAAGGCACTGCTACACACACTTCATGCAGGTCTAGAAACCCCTCTGCCCTGATAACAGGTGCCCATGTCAGCCAGACCCTAACACAGGGTACACACTAATCTGGGTAGTGTCTGGTCACAGAGGACCACATGTGACTGCAGGATACAGACAAACACTGAATTACCTTCAGCTGCACTGCAAGGAACACCTGTCACACACTGGTAGTGATGGGATGTACAGCAGGACCTATCTCTAGCACCACATGTACTGCGGACCTAGTGCTGGGCACCCATCCTATCCCTCAGGGTGAACACAGAACCTGCACAATGGCATGGTCTGTAGCTACACTGTGCAAGTATCATGCACTGTCAGGTCGTCTTTCCAAGCTGAGGTACCGGAGAGGTGCAGACCCCATTTGGTGATCAGCTGTAGACAGCTATTCAGCAAGTGTATTACATCATGGGTATTGGTGGGGTTACCCTATCCTGGCACTCAGAGCAGACAGTTTGTGCAGTGACCTGTAGTCCTTCTGTACTCAGCCATTGCTGTGACATACACCATGGAGGTATAGCCTACTGGCAGTGTTCATGGGTTCCATTCCTCATTGTTCCCTCCTCTTATGCCTGTCTTACTCAAATAATGTGCATGCCTGTAATAGTCCTATTTTGCAGATCTGTGCTGCCAGCACATAATACCCTCGCCACAATTGCAAACATTCCCTCAGTCCATCTATCTGCGTCTGTCAGCTGTGTACAGTCCTGTCAGCCTGTGCGGGCTGCCACCCCATGTTCTGCACTGCTACCCTTTCCTGCATTGCTCCTCAGCGTGCTTGCCTCACCTGCGCCTGATCTGCATGGCACCACCACTCCTCTGTCCACCCATCATTGTAACTATCCTGCCACCCCCGCCTCCACTGGAGGACACATGTTCCCATCATCTGCCACCAACTGTCTTTCCAGTACTTTACATTGCCAACACCCTGTGCTGTGGTACAGTTGCCCCCACCATGTTTGTCATCAGTACTAGCAGCCACATGGGCTGCCCGCAGATATGGCGGGTCCAGCGGCTCCCAGCTCTCCCTCCTTCACTCACCTGTTCATTGCCTTTCCTGAGTGCTCTATCTAGTGTTGGGGCTACATCTGTCTCTGTTCCTCACAGGTCATGCATGTCATCCTGTGGCACCTTGCAGCCCTTAGGGCACACTAACTTAGGGCACCGTAACCTTGTTAGGCCACCTTAACCTATGGTTCCATAGCCCAGGGTGCCTTCTACAGTGCCTTGTCCAGGGGTGCTACTACGGTGCTTAGCCTAAGGAGCCCTATAGGGTGCCTTATGAGGCACCTTACAAGACACCTTACAGGTTGCCTTACAAGACACCTTACCAGGCACCTTACAGGGCGCCTTACCAGGCGCCTTACAAGGCACCTTGTAAGGTGCCTTATGAGGCGCCTTGTAACGCATGGTAGTTTGTAACATGCGTTAGCTGATATGGCTTGCTGTAATGATGCACCGCCCATGCCTTTATATGGGCATCTGTACCTTTACCGCGGAATCTAACATGAATGACATTACCACAGTTTAGTAAACATACACCCTGGTGTTAATGTTCCAGCGTTAGTGTAGCAGGGGCTGCTCCCCAGCCATTGACCCCTTCTCTCCTCCTTCTCTCCGCCCTCTGAGACATTTACCACTACCGGTAACGTTAACGCGCGTTAACGTTACATCAGGTCACATTACCGCACGGTAACATTACATCTGGTAACATTACCACGTGGTAAAGTTACCAATGCTACATTACCGTGCTTTAGTAAACATACCCCTCAGTGTAGAGACTCATTTGCATAGCCACGGAACCTCATTTGCATACATTTAATTTATTTTATTTTAAAATGTATATGTTGCCCATCTAAAATTTTAAAACAACAAACAAAAAGAGTTGACAGGAAACCCTTGGAGGAAAAGTAATCTTTATTGGTTGGTCGGCCCTACACATGTTTCGGCCAAACTGGCCTTCATCATGGAACTGTGACCACTAAGAATATGAACAAAATACATAGTCATAAAACATAAAAGCAGGCCTACAAAATAAAGCACAGGAAAGTTGATATACATTAAAATAATAATAGCATAAATACAGTAAATAAAAACAGAGAAATATCAAAAGGATAAACTAAAAAATATCTTGTATGAATAAATAATAAAACCAAAGGTATAAAACATAAAATTATATGTATTACAAAATGAATGACTACCACCAATATGGTAATATAACATTTGACATACATATAATAAGATACAAATGGAAAGGTAGCTAGTAAACTCACCAAATGAAGAAAACCCAAAAGGTGTTTTTTTTTTTAAATTTTATTTTTATTGGTATTTCTTAAAGCAAACAAAAGGAGCAAAGAACAAAAAGAAAATAAAAACATCCTAATACTAAAACAGACAACAGAAAAAACACTACAGCACTTATACACACCCCATGTTACCCCCCACCCTCCCTGGATAACCTACCTACCCTACTCAACCCCAAGGGGTGGGGTGCAGGAAAAACAGGCCCTGCGCCCCCAGGGAGGGTCATCCACCCTGTCAGATTAATATACTAACTGACTGAAGGAGATTCTCATTATAAGAGAGCAAAAAGGAGACTTTCATCGTACTCAATTAATGTATTTGTCTAGAGCTTTCCATCTCAGTAACACTTTAGTATGGGAACCACCAGGTGGCAGACAAAAGCGTTCGTATTTGCTGAAAAGTCCCAACTGGTTCCACCATAAGGCCCAATTTAGACTTATAGAATCTTTTCAGTATTTAATTATTAAGTTTAGGGCCACCCCCAACATAAAATCCAACAAAAAATATTGCGAGGGGTCAAGAGAGGGGATGCCCGCTAATGACCGAAAGATAACTATCTGCCACGTCAAAATCTCTTTGAAATTGAGAATCTGCTGAATAAGCTCCCACACTGGTTTCCAAAACAACTGAACATAGGGGCACTCCAATACCATGTGGAACAGAGTGCCTGGTAGTGTCTTACAAGTCCAACAGGCATTACCCTCTCTGGTGTCCCATTTGGCTTTCTTAACAGGAGTAACATATGCTTTATGGGCCAAAAAGTAGAGAGACTGTGTCAAAGCAGCAGAATAGGACACTCAGATTGCTGAATCCCAGAAGTTAATCCAAAGCTGTGGATCATCTAACTTCCCCAATTCATGTTCCCAAACCCTTTCCACAGGCATAGGCCTATCCTGGGAATGTGTATGAATAAGTTTATATATTTGCGAGGCTATACCTGATTCCTCTGCTAATGCAGCAATACAGTTCCTTAACTCTGAAGTGTCTGAAATCGGAGGTAATGTCAGGGTTGATTTATTAATACAATGCTTTAACTGGAGCCACTGATAATAACTGGTCCTAGGTATGGCGAACTCCTCCTGAAGAGCATCAAATGTTTTCCATTCAGCATCATGAAATAATTGCCCAAGCGACCAAATACCTCGAGAATACCATTGCTTCCACTGAACAGTTTTACCCTGGATCTTAAAAATTGGGTTAAACCATATTGGGAGTTTCATCGAAGAGTTGTTTCCTTTTCCCAGTTTATTTGCCAGAAATTTATAAGCCCATTGGGTATCACTAATTATGACGGAAGTACCATCTATATCAAGCAAAGACATTTCAGACAATAGTTCCATCGGAATGGGAGCTGTCAATCGGTTTTCTATCTCCCACCAACTCGGACGGGAACTTAGTTCCTTACCCTCCACCTATAATGTAGCAGGTCATAGGAGAAACGCATAATGCTACCAGTGAAAGTCGGGAAATTGCACCCCCCCCTGCTTCTCTACTCTGTTTTAATTTCCATAAAGCGATTCTAGGGGGTTTCGACTTCCAAAGATATTGCATTAAAATGTGCTCCATCTTTTTATAAAAAGAGTCAGACAGTAGAAAGGGAAGCATAGATAAAATGTAATTTACCTTCGGAGCAATGGTCATCTTAATCGTTTGTAACCTACCCCACCATGTCAATTTTAGGGGTGACCATTTTTCTGTCACGTTTCGAATAACTGATAACAAATTACCCTCATTATACTGTTTTGTGCCTGTGACCATTGTCATGTAGCGTACCCCCAAGTATTTAATCCCATTGGGCTCCCAACAAAGAGGATGAAAATCAACTGCATCTTTGTGTGTGTGACAGTTTAGGGGGAAAGCAAGAGACTTCACCCAATTTATTTTATATCCCAAAATTTGAGAGTAGAGACCAATCTGTTCAAATACCTTTGGGACAGAAGCAGGCATGACAAATAAAAGCAAATTGTCAGCATAGGCTGATAATTTTATCTCTAAGTCTACTACTTGAATACCATGAATATCTGGATTGTGCCGAATAAGAAGAGCTAAAGGTTCTAAGGCAAGATTAAAAAGTAGAGGAGAGAGTGGACAACCCTGCAGGGTGCCGCGCTCAAGTGTGAAAAACGTAGAAAGGGTAATATTTACTGCAATGGCTGCCTTCGGTGCAGCATACATCAACTTAACTGCATTTATAAAGTTTTCCCCAAACCCAAACCATTCAAGTGTAGCCAGGAGGAATGGCCATTCCAACCTATCGAACGCTTTTTCAGCATCTAGCAACATCCCAATCAGAGAATCCTCTTTTTTACCTGCCTCCGCCATCACATGGCATAACAGCCTGGCATTATCTGCTGTGGAGCGACCTTTCACAAACCCACACTGGTCTGGGTGAACCAGAGAAGGGACTACTTTTGCCAATCGCACCGCCAAGACTGCAGCATATATCTTGTAATCTACGTTTAATAAAGAAATAGGGTGATAATTCTCAACATTTTGAGGGTCCCTTCCCGGTTTTTCCAACACTACCACCGTTGCGGCAGCCAAATCACCAACTTTCGGAGACTGCGATCTCAATAAGTCATAATACATAGCTAGAGAAGGAAGAAGATCTTCCATAAAGACCTTATAAAATTCCTGGGGGATCCTGTCTGGTCCCACAGCCTTACCTGGTGCTAGGGACTTAATAACTTGACCGATCTCCTTGCTGGATATGGGAGCTTCCAACTGCGAGAACTCTTCCTCAACAAGAGTAGGATGCTCTAGCTTCTGGAACAATTTTGAAAATATACCCATATCCATCTGAACCTCAGATGAGTATAAATTGGAATAGAAAAGCCAAAAGCATTTTGCAATATCTTCGTTCCGCATCACTATACACTGAGAAACATTATCAACTACCACTGCAATTTTAGTTGCATTTTTCCTTCCCTTGAGCGGTGGAGCGAGTAGTCTCCCTGTCCTATTTGACTCAGTATAAAACCTGCCTGCCTGAGCCTGCAAGGTTATAATTGCTTCCGTGGTTAAAAGAGAGTTTGTTTATTTATTTATTTACAGTTCTTTTATACCGCGCTATTTATCATCAGTGCGGTTTACAGTGAACGAAAGTACTCACATAAGCAACAAGCTGTCATGAGTTTACATATAACAGGGCAAATAACCAGGAATCAACAATGGGAAAACTTTGTACATAGAGGTATAAACTATATACAGTAACAGGTTATTACTTACATTATGTGCAGCGTGAGACAGAACATTACTGCGTATCTTGTGGGATTGGGTTGTGTTGGGGAGTCAGTGAGGGATCGTGGTGTTTGTAGAAGTGTAAAAGTAACAGGTGATGCTTTAGGGCAGCGATGGCGAACCTATGGCACGCGTGCCAGCTGTGGCACGCGAAGGCCTTGCAGCTGGCACGCGGGAAGGTCGCTATGCCGGCTCATGGCAATTTAAAAAAAAAAAAAGCTGGCCGCCGCGGCGGCATGGAGTGTCCCGCGGGGCTTCCTCTGCCCGGCGGGACTCTCCCGGCGCAGCTCAGCCCCTCTCTGCCGGCTTGCAGATACGCGAAGGGAAAGTCTCCCTCGCGTATCTGTTAAGCCGGCAGGGGCGGATGGGAAAGTTCCCTTCTGCCCCTGCGGGCTTAACAGAGACGCGAGGGAGACTCTCTCTCCCTTCGCGTATCTGCAAGCCGGCAGAGAGGGGCTGAGCTGCGCCGGGAGAGTCCCGCCGGGCAGAGGAAGCCCCGCGGGACACTCCATGCCGCCGCGGCGGCCAGCTTTTTTTTTTTTAATTGCCATGAGCCGAGGGGGGGCGGGTAGGACTGGCAAAGGGCTAGGGGGGGGGGGGTTAAGAATGGCAATGGGCGAGGGAGGGAGGGAGGGGGGTTAAGACTGGCAATGGGCTAGGGAGGGAGGGAGGGTGGTTAAGACTGGCAATGGGCTAGGGAGGGAGGGAGGTTAAGACTTGCAATGTGATAGGGAGGGAGGGGGGTTGAGACTTGCAATGGGATAGGGAGGGAGGGAGGGAGGGGGTTGAGACTGGCAATGGGCCAGGGAGGGAGGGAGGGGGGTTGAGACTGGCAATGGGCTAGGGAGGGAGGGAGGGAGGTTGAGACTGGCAATGGGGGAGGGAGGGAGGGAGGGAGGTTGAGACTGGCAATGGGCTAGGGAGGGGGGGAGGGAGGGAGGGAGGTTGAGACTGGCAATGGGCTAGGGAGGGAGGGAGGTTGAGACTGGCAATGGGCTAGGGAGGGAGGGAGGGAGGGGGGTTGAGACTGGCAATGGGCTAGGGAGGGAGGGAGGGAGGTTGAGACTGGCAATGGGGGGAGGGAGGGAGGGAGGGAGGTTGAGACTGGCAATGGGCTAGGGAGGGAGGGAGGGAGGGGGGTTGATACTGGCAATGGGCAAGGGAGGGAGCGATGGGGGTTGATACTCGCAATGGGCTAGGGAGGGAGGTAGGGGGGTTGAGACTGGCAATGGGCGAGGGAGGGAGGGAGGGAGAGGGGTTGAGACTGGCAATGGGCTAGGGAGGGGGGGTTAAGACTGGCAGTGGGCTGGGGGGGTTAAGACTGTCAGTGGGCTATGGGGGGGTTAAGACTAGCAATGGGCTGTGGGCTGATGAGGGCTGGCAATGGGCTATGGGCGGGGGGTTAAGACTGGCAATGGGCTATGGGGGGGGTTAAGACTGGCAATGGGCTGTGGGCTGATGAGGGCTGTCTGGAAATGGGGTGATGGGGGGGTTAGGACTAGTAATGGGCTATGGGGGGGTTAAGACTGGTAGTGGGCTGATGGGGGGGTTATGACTGGTAATGGGCTATGGGGGGGTTAAGACTGGTAGTGGGCTGATGGGGGGGTAGGACTGATAATGGGTTATGGGGGGGCTAGGACAGGAAATGGGCTGATGGGGAGGGGTTAGGACTTGAGGTGGGCTGATGTGGTTAGGACTGGTAATGGGCTGTGGGCTGATGGGGGGGGTTAGGACTGTCAATGGGCTATGGGGGGCTGACTGGAAATGGGCTGATGGGGGGGGGTTAGGACTGGTAATGGGTTATAGGGGGGGGCTTAAACTGAAAATGGGGTGATGGGGGTTAGGACTGGAAGTTGATTGACGGGGGGCTAGGACTGGTAATGGGTTGGGGTGTTGCTAGGACTGGAAATGGGCTGAGTGGAAGGGGAGGCTTGAACTGCAAATAGCTGATGGGGAGGGGGCTTGGAATGGAAATGGGCTGTGAGGGAAGGGAGCTAGGACTGAAAATGGGCTGATGGAACAGCTAGGATAGGACTGGAAAAGGGCTGTTGGGGGAGCTAAGATTGGAAATGGGCTGTGGTGGGGGCTTGAATTGAAATGGACTCATGGAGGGGCTAGAACTGGAAGTAGGCTCATGGGGGGGCTTGGACTGGAATTGGGCTGAGTGGAGGGGAGCTATGATTTGACATGGGCTGATGGTGGGGCTAGGAAATGACTAGAAATGGGCTGATAGGGGGGCTAGGATTGAAAATGAGCTGATGAAGGGACTTGGACTGGAAATGGATGGGGGAGCTAGGACTGGAAATGGGCTGATGGGGGGCTAGGACTGGAAATGGGCTGATGCAGGGACTAGAAGGGAATGGATGCTGGGTGAGACTGGAACTAGAAGGGAGCTGATGTTGGGGGAGGATTAGAATGGGATGGGGCTGGGAGAGTAAAATGGAGAGGGGAAAAATATTTTGTGTAGGAGGGATGAAAAATCTACAATTGGCCAGGTATTGGGAGAGTAATTGGGGATTGAGGATGGAGGGGTAAAATTTGTGTGGATGAAATAGGAATGAGGAAAGAGCAAAAGGAGAAAGATTAGTATGTTAAAGCAGATGTAGAGAGAGAGAGAATGGAAAAAAAAACTAGAAGAGAGAAGAAAGGACAAATGGACAGCAGACGATGGAGAGTTAGCAGAAAACATGAAGAAACCAGAAGAAAGTGGCTGGACCAATTGCAACTGAAAAAGAAAATGCACAAAAGGTAGAAAGATATCTCTTTATTTTGAATTTATTAACTGGAATATGTCAGCTCTGGGAAATGTGCATCATTAACATCTGCGCTTTGTTTGGTACAAGAGGAAATTCCTATTTGACGTTGCCACTTGTTCTCTTTCCCCAGTATTCTCTGAAATGTATTGATTTAATATTTGCAGTGTTGCCTTTTGATAGGTAGGGTATGGTGCTTTGTGAGTCCTGGTAATGCTGTCAGGATATGGCGGGTTTGCTATGGGTTCTAAATGGGCAGCGTTTGTAGTAGTTCCTAATGTGCCTGGCGGTTGGCACTGGATTATAGTAATGTAGAAATCTTTTAGTCTTTCTTTATCCATACACTCATTAAGAGACATGTTTACTAAAAGTTAGTGTATGGTAACATTATGCAAATATTTATGCAAATAAGACCACTTATGCAAATGACGTGCTGGCACTTTGAGGAAATTCTTTGGTTTTGTGCGGCAGTTTGGGCACTCGGGCTCAAAAAGGTTAGCCATCACTGCTTTAGGGCTTTTCTAAATTGCTTGAGGTCAGTGATTGATCTGACGGCGAGTGGAAGGTTGTTCCAGCATCTGGGGGCGTAGTATGTGAATGCTCTTTCTGTAGTTGTACAAGTGCATCTTATGAATTCTATCGGTATGGATAGGGTATTACACGCTGCTGATCTCCTTGATCTAATATTGAGGGTGTGATTGATGAGTGTTAAGATTGAGGGAGGGGCTATTTTATTAATAGCTTTAAAGGTGGTGATGAGGACTTTATATGCAATCCTGCAGTTTATAGGGAGCCAGTGTAGCTCCCTTAGGATGAGGGTTGAGTGGTCCCTCCTTGATGCTCCATACAGGACACGGGTGGCAGCATTCATGGCTAGTTGTAGTGTATTTAGGGTGTTATTTGGGAGGCCATGGAGTATTATGTTTGCATAGTCAAAGTAGGGCAAGACTATGGCTTGGAATATAGTTTGGAAGTTGTTATGGTCGAGCATGTTTTTCAGGTGTCGGAGGGTCCTAATCTTGAAGTAGATGATTTTTGCAGTGCGGTTTATATGTTCTTTGAAGTCCAGTCGATGATCCAGTGTTACACCTAGGTATTTTATGGTGGACTTGATAGGGAGCTCTGCGTCCCGTACTTTTAGGGTAGCCGGGGGTGCAAATTCTTTGTTTTTCGTGACGATGAGAGCTTCGGTCTTTTTGAAATTTATTCGCATATTTTGAGTGAGGAGCCAGTCAGCTATTGCGTTGAAGCATTCTACTAGTACTGTATAATCTCGGAGAGTGACATTAATTGGTGTAAATATCAACACGTCGTCTGCATAGATTAGGCAATCTATGCAATACGAGCGAGTGATTTTGCAGATCGGCTGCATATATATATTGAAGAGTAATGCCGAGAGGGAGGAGCCTTGAGGTACACCTTGCTTTAGTTGGAAAGGTTCCGATGTACTTTCTCCAACCCGAACTTGTTGCCATCGTTCTTCAAGGTAAGATTTGCACCATTCCCATGCTAGTCCATGGATTCCCTTGTCATGGAGTCGGGATAGGAGTTTGTCATGGTCCACTGAATCGAACGCTGCGGAGATGTCAAGGAATATTAGTGTGAAGTCAGTCCTGATGTTGTCTATCCCACTAATGAGCGTGTTAATTAGGGAAGTCAGAAGTGTTTCAACTCCGTGAGCTTTCCTGAAACCATGTTGGCAGGGGTCTAGTGGTGATGCGGTATCTATATGTAGTTGGATCTGTCTCTGGGTCACCTTCTCTATAATTTTGGATAGGAGTGGGATACTGGAGTGGGTCGGTAGGATTCCTCCTTTGTTGGCTCTAGTTGGTTGTTCTTTAGCAGTGGTCTGATGGAGGTCTGCTTAAGAGCTGATGGGAATATTCCAGTTGAGAAGGATTGATTTATGATTTCGGATATGGTTGGGCTGAGTTCTGAACGCATCGCTCTTATCCAGTGTGCTGGGCAAGGGTTGTTTGGTGCAGTGGTGGTGTTTATGTTGGCGATAATGTCTTCAATGCTTTTTGCGGAAGGAGATGAAAGCTTTCAAAGTGAGTTCTGGTTCCCAAGCGGCTGGGTAAGTTTTAAGGAGGAGACTTTTGAAGTTTAGATGGCTTTGGATTGGATATAGTTGGCGTAGGTTTGGGGATGGATATGTTCTTGTTGTGGAGGCGATGGTTCCGTTGTTAGAGTTTTTACTAGATTGAAGAGTTCTCGTGGCTTGTTTAAAGAGCGGTTGAGGAGCTCGGAATGGATGGCTTTTCTCTTGTCCCAGATTGCTTCACGATGAATTTTCAGGTGGTTTAAGTATGCGGCTTGGTCTGTGGTGTTATGAGATTTACGCCATTTTCTCTCTAGTTTCCTCAAGCAAAGAAGGGACTTCTTTAGTTCAGGGGAGTACCATGGTGCTGGCGGCCTTTTATACGCACGGTTATCTGATGTTGAGTATTTGTGGGCAGGCGGTAGTTTGGAGTACTGGTTCAGGGTGTTGTTCCAGTTTGCAACCATGTCGTTGATGTTGGCTGAAGGGAGGGCGAGTTTTGGGAGTATGTGTTTCATAAATTCTTTCTCATCCAATGGTTTGAATCTTGCTGACTTAGTTGATGAACGTATCTTTGTATGACTGGTTGGATCTTGTTGTGATGGAATATTGAATGAAATCAAGCTGTGGTCTGACCAGGGGACTGGTGTGATAGAGAGATCTGTTTTACATTTCATGGATACTTCAGTGGGTGGGGAAAAGATAAGATTGAGAACATTCCCACATTGGTGGGTGGGGTTGTTTACAATCTGTTTGTAGTTGAGGTTGGACATTGCGTCGAGGAAGGTGTTAGATAAGGCGGGTTGGATGGATGTGAAATTGAAATCGCCCAGTAGCCAGTTTGGTTTATCCGGGTTTTCGGGATTGCAAGCTAGGTCGATTATGGTGGATAGTTCTTCGGACGATGAGCTTGGAGCCCTGTAAATAAGGTTGATAGTGCTGTATTTATTTGAGATGGTGATTGTGTCTAGTTGTTGTGTGCTTCTAGATAGGACAGTTCGGTATTGGAGCTCGGTTTTTGCTATTATTTTCTTCTTGCTATCTTTATTTTTGGTTTATCTTTATTGTATTGAAACCTTAGTCGCTGCAACCTAAGAAGTATACAAGGATCCTTACGGCTGACAAGAAGACGTTCGCCAGCTCTTATTTGACTATCCAACCTAACCATTTCTGCTTTCCGCTGTCGAGCCGACTTGATGGCATAGCTAGTAGTGGCTGCCGTAAGCGAAGCCTTAAAGGCCTCCCACCATGCCCAAGCCGATGTTGCAAAGGGATCATTAAATTGGAAGTATTCATTTATCACAGCGCGTATATTATCGCAAAACATAGGTCCGAAAGAAGAGTTTTATCAAAAGACCAAAGCGTAGGAGAACAAAGATTAGGAGAGAGTTCTAGTTCAAACAATATCATCACGTGGTCTGACACATGAGTAGCGTGTATATTGGACTGGGCGACGCCCGAGACCAAAGATTTGGCTAAAAAGAAAAAATCAATCCACGAATGCACAGAGTGCGGCACCGAAAAAAAGGTATAGTCTTTTTCAGATGAATGTTGGAGTCTCCAAATATCAATTAACCCATTGTCTCTACACAATTCTTGAAACACACTATGCGCTCTTGAAGCCCTACAAACCCGATATGGGCATTGATCAATCAGGTGGTCTAGAACAAGATTAAAGTCACCACCAAGAATTAACGGATGCAGAGCAGCCACTGCTTCTTGGGCTATGTGCTGAAAAAAGCCTGGATCATCAGTATTAGGAGCATATATGTTTAGTAATGTGAAAGTACACTGACCAGTCTGCATCTCCAATTTGACCCATCTTCCTTCTCAATCCAAGCTTACACATGAAATCATTGGTTTTAGTGACCTACATATCAAGATGGCCACTCCATTTCTTTTTTTCAAGGCAGGAGAAAAGGCCGCCACAAGAAACTTTCCATTTACTTAACTTCCGTGACTCAGCAATATCCAAGTGTGTTTCTTGTAAATAAATTACATCTGCCTTTTCTTTTTGGCAATATGCAAGGATTTTTGTACACTTGATTGGACTATTTACCCCCTTTATGTTCAGTGAAATAAATTTAAGTTTGTCCCCCATTTGCCCAAACACAAAGCCATTGAAGTCTCCTTGCTCTATGAATAGTCATACTCAGTACAAATCTATACAACAACAGAGACCCCCAATAATCTCTCTCCCAACCATAGTGAATGACCCTCCCCCATGACATGAAAAAAAACATCCATTTAAGGCGAGGTTACCACCCCAAAAAACATGGGTGAGTCTAATCGTAGAAAAGGAAAACCCAGAACCCCCCAGCATAAAATTAGTTCCTTACTGCCCTATGCTCCAAGAGCGGGCCATACTGTGCAGAAGAAAATAAAATAAAACATCACATTCATCGTATTATACAGTAAGGCCAATAACAATAACAACATAGCCCTTATGTGTTAAATAAAATTGTTAACTGTGGGCAGCATACACCATTACAAACACACCCCGGAGTGATTTCCCCCCCCCCCTTTCCCACCACATCGCCCAACTCTATTTCCCGTTGATAGCTCACGATTCCTTAAGTAGGCTGCTCTATACAAAATAATTTACGCCCTACAAGCCTAACTAAGGCAAAATAAAGAGTTACTATAAAAGAGGAAAGAAGAGTTCACAACACTTAAGCAAATAACCACTCTAGGTCTATTTATAATTATGCTAAAACCACAACCTTGTACAAAACCCACTCGCTAGGGAAGAACTCCCAAGCAAAAACATATGGTAGACAGAGAAACATTAGCCATTAGTTCAACATTTATGTGCAAACCAATAGATCAGTCAATGCATCAGTGCAGCTTCTTGATCTTCAATAAAGTCTCGCAAGGCCTTTGGATCCTCAAATGACCGCGTTTGGTTGTGCAAAGTAATCTGCATCCGTGCAGGATAAAACATACCATAGTGTGCTTGCAGCTTCTGGAGCCTTGGACGAAATGCCAACAGTTGTTTCCTTTTATCCACCGTAGCTTTAGAAAAGTCTGGAAAAAACATAAGTTTATGACCATCATGCGTGATCGGCGATTGAACCTTAGCTGTGGCCATAATCATAACAGATTGTGAATAGCGAAGCACCCTAAATATCAATGGCCGCGGATACTTTCCTGATGTAGACGTGTGCGAGGGGACCCGGTGCGCCCGGTCAATTTCCAATGGATAAGACAATTGCAATTGCAGCAATTTTGACAACCAGGATGCCAGAAATTTAACTGGGTCTGCACCCTCCACACCCTCCGGCAGGCCCAATATGCAAACGTTATTGTGTCGGGCTCTATTGTTCGTTTTTTCCAAGCTTCGTTCCAGCTGTTTAATTTTAGCCATGCTTTGCTCCACAACACAAAGTCTTTCATCATGCGCAGCAATAACGTTGTCAGTTTTGTCCAAACGCAATGAAAATGTAGCCACTTACTGTTTCAGGTCTGCCATGTCTGCTTGTACCGAGCCCAGCGTGGTACCGTTCTGCACCACTAACACCTTTACTGCCCGAACCTCGATTAGTAGCTCCGTGCTTCGGGTTGTTCTCGGGAAGATGCCATTTTTTGTGGTGAAGGTGGCTCCGGTTTGGAGTGTTTTGCTCCCGCAGTCATGTTTCCTTGAAAGTCCAGCCTCACCGGTTTCGACACAGACATATTCACAAACAAATCTTGCAAGTGAGCACACAACCCAACACACTATTTCCAAGTTTGGCAGTAGATTCATCCAGGGTTCTCGGAGAGGAGAGGCATTAGGCTTCCATCTTACTCCACGGCTAGCTCCTCCCCCCCCCCCCCCCCAGAAAACCCAAATGTTTATGCCCAAAGGAAGTAATGAGCAAATTGCTGTACAGCTGAAAACAGAACACACAAACACTCTAAATAAAACAAAAAGTTATGATATAGAGCGTCAAAGATGGGAAAAATAAAAGAAGAAAATATTACTATATTAATACTATGGGGTATGTTTACTAAACCGTCTTAATGTAGCAGCAGTGATGTTATCACGCGATACATAATGTCATCGCATGATAATGTAACATTACCGCGCGATAACATCACATATCATGCAATAACATCGGCAGCGGCGTTAAGACACACCAATGCTCTGAAATCCGGGTCTGAAGGGTGGAGTAAGGCCTCCCAGAGGGCAGAGATAGGGGTCAATGGGTGGGGAGAGGCTCCAGACACGCTAACGCTCTGAAATCCGGGTCTGAACACTAACGCCAGTGAAACCCTCGCGTTAGAGGCACATTTGCAGTAGAGAGAAACCATTTCAGTCAGCAATGTACAGCAAAGGCAGGGAAACCCAGAAAAGTGATAGTTGTGTTACATGTGTAGGAACCAAAAAGGCAAATAAACATATAAAATGACCAGAACCACATTTGAAATCCCAATAACCAAGCTGGCCAATAGTGATATTAATGATAAACATAAAGCAACACTACTGACAAAGTGTAAAAAGGAAGATATGATGTTTGGAAGGGTCTATGCTCTGTCCCCCTACAAAGTGAATGATCCCACATTGAAATAGCGGTGATCAGGGTTTTTGTCGTTTATATTGGGCAGGTTTGTTATGGCGTGCACATGTGCAGCAACAGCAGAGTGGGCACGTAGGAAAGGGCAACTGTACTAATGCTGTAAATGGGATACAGGGGGCTGCAGGCGGCACATGCTGTGGTCCAACTGGGGCACAGTGCGGACTAGACAGATGCCTAGGTGGCACATAGGAATGCCGAAACTGTAAAGCATCATGACAGCAACTGACGAGGGTCCAACATGGGCAAGAGTGTGTGTCCCACAGTGTCACAGGGGATATTACCCAGCAGGTAACCCCAAAGGCACATAACATTGGCAGGCGGTGCTGGGGGGAAGCGTGCATGTCCATGTAGGCACCCCTACCTGAGAACCCACACCATAGGCAGCTGCCTACCAGCACAATGGATGGCCTGGGACTGCGCACCACCAGCACCACCAGCATAAGGGCATGTCAGCATGGTGGCGGAGGGGTGCTGGTGGCGGAGGGGGCAGTGGCATCTGCCCACAGCAGACCCCGGCCAAGCCCCGCTTAGGTGGGTGCCGTGCACTGCAACAAACAAGATCTGTCTGACAAACAGTAATGGTATCCCTAGGGAATGATCTGCCCCTGTGGCAACAGTTTAGTGCAGTACACACAGCCAGTGTGTTCAGGGGCAGAAGGTCACAAATTCAAGTGCCAGCTGTGGCTTCTGCCAACCTTGTCCCCATATTTTACCCAGTACTAAACTGTGGTAATAAAGACGGAACCTTTATTTCAGATAAAATAAACATGCCTGAAACGCCTATATTTTACCCTACAGAGCACAGACACCATAAACATGTGCAATCCCTAGAGCAGTGTTTCCCAACTGCAGTCCTGGAGGGCAAAACACCATTCAGGTTTCATGCTGTCCTTAATAAATATGCCTGTGCTGCATTTGTATGCATCGCCCCCATTGTATGCAAATGTATCTCATGCATATTCATTAGGGACAGCATGAAAACCTGAACAGTGTTTGGCCCACCAGGACCGGAGTTGGGAACTTCTGCCTTAGAGCAGCGGCCAACAGGGGCACAAACACCCACACCCACCGGCTCCACTATCCAAAGCCTCATGGAGAGTCAGGCTGTTGGGCCCTACGCGGAGCAGCATCTCCCAATAGTGGAAGCTGCATACCTTAGCAATGCCGTCCTATACTTGGGAACACGTTCCACATCTATCGAAAGGTTGCTATGATTAATGTCAGCTAACAAATCCTAAGTTAAACACGATTTGTTGATAGAGATTCATCATAGCAACCTTTCTGATATCTGTGGAGTGTGTTTCACTTATTGCTACTGACAGTGTTTACCACCCTGGGGAGTAACCCCAACAGTATTGTGTACCATAGCAATGCCCGCACTGTTCCCAGGACTGGTGTGGCGGCCAGGGCTGCCACAAACCTCTATATTTGCACAATACTGGCATAGGTGTGGGAGTGTGTATATGTCTATCCAGTGTGTTGTGGCTGCCTAAACCTTACTGAGCCCACACTGCTTGCACTGTTTCCAGTGTTAGCCTGCCAATGTGCATAATGAGGAGCAAGGTACTGTGGGTATGGCCTGGACAGGGTGGCCTGGGTAGGATGCATCTGCACAAGGTATAGGGCAATGGCTGGGACATTGTAGTGCCTGACCACCACCTGCACGGACAGGGTGGCCACAGCATGTCATGCTGGGAGGTCACTCTCACCCTGACTGAGCATTGACCACGGCATGGCTAGGTTCTCCCCATAGTGCTGTATAGCATTTTTCTCAGCTGATATTTATGGGTTCTCTTTTCTGGGGCCCAGTCACTGACCTACCTGCTTGGCGTGTGTGCTGACATCCCATTTTTGGGTGCACACAGCTCCTCCATGAACATGCGCTATGTACTAGCTAGCAGACTGTCTGCAGTTAGCATGTGTATGGCTGGAGCACCTTGCATGGTGCATCGGGTGGAGACTGACTGTGCTCTCTGCTGGTGAATGTCAGATAGTGGTGGGGAGCAGTTGAGCTGCTCCAGTGTTCTGCCTGTCTGCCATTGCCTTATGTGATGTGTACAGTTCTGCATCGACTGCCCTGTAGGATGCCTGTTCCCCAGCAGGACTGGGGTTGGTGGTCCCCTCTACTGCCACCATTGCAGAGATATACAATATGGATCTGTTGGTGGGAGATCCTGTCCCCCACCATAAGCCACAGAGGGCGGGTTGGGTGGTGCTACATAATCTGCTTTTGGGTCCAAACACCCCCCTTCATTTATAACATGTGACCATAGCACCCAAACAAGATATGCACTATTCTGGGTGCATTATAGTCCACAAGGGCTAGACATGACTGGGAAATACAGATGGACACAGGTGTATCTGCAAGAGCTACCTATCACACACTAGCACTGATGGGGATCTGCAGCATAGCCTATCTCAGCCAAACCAGGTGCTGCAGACCTGGTGCTGGGTGCTCCATCTCACCTTCAGGGTGAGCACAGGACCCGCACAATGTCACGGTCTGTAGCAACTCTGTGCCAGTAACACACATGGTCAGTTCCCCCTACCAGGCCAAGGTGCTGTGGGGGTGCATACCCCATCTTGTGATCAGCTGTAGACTGCTGATCTGCATGTGCAGTGTATCATGGGTACAGGTGGGTTTACCCTATCCTGGTAACCACAGCAGACAGTTTGTGTGGTGACCTGCAGTCTTTCTGTAGCCAGCCAGCGGTGTGTTAGCAGCTGAAGAGATGTAGCCCACTAGTTGCTTCAATGACTGTGGAGGCAGAGGTCATGGGTTTGATCCCGTAGTGGTGTTATTTAATAAGGCTGTCTGAGGCTTTTCCTTTTAATTTAAATCAGTGCTGCCAGTAAAATGCACCCTCACAGTGCTGTAATCTTAAGGTGCCTCATAAGGTGCCCTATAAAGCGCCCTATAAAGCACCCTATAGGGCACATTAGAAGGCACCTTGGCAGACAGGGCACTTTATAACGTGTCCTATGGAGTGCCTTATAGGGCACCTTATGCGGCACCTTATGTTACGGCATTGTGAGAGTGTTTTTGCTGGCAGCACTGATTTAACTTAAAAAAGGAAATGCTTCAGACAGCACTGATTTCGATTAAAACTAATTGCCTCAGACAGCCTTCTTACATAACACCACTGCAGGATCAAACCCATGACCTCTGCCTCTTCAGTCACCAGTGGGCTGCATCTTTACAGCTTCTAATACTGCGCTGGCATGAACTTAGGGTTAACGCATGTTAACATGCCACGGCGCCCACTATCGCGCATTACAGATTCTTGCGCGTTACAGATTCTTGCGCGTTACAGATTCTTGCTAGGACCGGAACGCCCACTCCTTATATGGCATTCTTCACATTATCTCTGCAACTAGCGCCGGTAACATTAAGACGGTTTAGTAAACATACCCCTATAATAACGGAAAGGAGGGAGGCGCCCAAGGGAAAAATATAAAATTGGCCATACCCAATGTCAAGATTGCAGTATGATATAAACAGACAAAATAAACTATAATGAAACCCCAGACAAATTATAAATTGGCTGCAGAGTCTACAGGATATAATGCGAATCATAGTGAACAAGTATGGCAAACTATGTGACACTTTAAAACAGTCCATAGTAAACAGAAGTGGCCAAAAAATTAAGACAGGTATCATTTTCTACAATTTATTGTTAAATAATGTACTGTGGAAATGTCACACGTGCTTACTTATTTAATCAGCATGGCGATTAGTCACACCATGTGTCTGGCGTCCATTTTAGTTTACTTACACTCTGTAGTAGCTTTCTTGGATGAAGTTTTGAATTTTTACAACTAGGAAAAGATTGAAAGTTACCTGTAAAATATACAATCAAGATGGGTAGAAAATGCGGTATTAATGACTTGGTAAAGGGACAAGTTGTCACACTCCATGCTGAAGGATATTCGCAATGTGCTATTGCAAAACATTTGCATATATCAAGGTGTGCAGTTCAGAATGTTCTGAAATCAGGTGGCCGTACACATCGTTCGAAATGTGGGTGCAGACGGATAACTACTGGACGAGATGAGCGATTCCTCAAAACCATTATTACATCTAGTCCACATACTTCATCTCAACTTGTGGCTCAGTTAGCTAATGATCAAGGAATAAAGATAAGTGTCAGATCTGTCCGACGACGGCTTGTGCATGAATTCAAACTCGTGGCCAGAAGACCTGCCAAAAAGCCTACGATGACCAGGAATTAAATTGCTGCCCACATACAGTTTTGTAGCAAGAAGAAAGACAAATCTGCTGAATGGTGAGAGAGGGTAATGTTCACAGATGAAAGTACATTTCAGCAAGTACATGGGAGTGGTTACAACTACATCCGTCGACCAGCAGGCGAGAGACTAAATCCGAAGTACACGATCAAGACTGTTAAACACCCACCATCGGTCATGGTATAGGGTGGTATCTCGGCGAATGGACGATGTGGCCTGCACATTTTTGAGAAAGGTGAAAGAGTAAATGCTGCAAAATACATGTCCATGCTGAATAGTAAAGTTAAAATACACATGAATGTTTCTGGCACAGCTATATTTCAGCAGGACTCGGCACCGTGCCACATTGCAAAAGCAGTCAAAAAATGGTTCGTGGACAATAAGATTGAACTGCTACCAAGTTGGCCATCAAACTCTCCGGATCTCAATGCAATTGAAAACTGTTGGAATCTTATGAAGAAAAAGGTGGCAGCATACCGTCCAACTTCAGATGCAGATTTAAAAGACATACTCAAGCATGTGTGGATCAACGAAATCACTCCGGGATACTGTAAAACGCTAGTTAACAGTATGCCTACAAGAATCCAGGCTTTGCTGAAACATCATGGGCACCCTATCAAATATTGACACATATATTGTTTCCTCAATAAAACTTTGAAAATGACATATATATCTTTGGTTCTTAAAGCTTTTGACCATGAAAGTTACAATAACACATACTTTTTTAATAAAATTCAGATATTTTGGACTCTGCCTTAATTTTATGGCCACTACTGTAGTTGCAACATCTCAATGAAAGAAAATAAACCTGCTACTTTTTGACATATGTATAAATGACCTGGAAAAGGGAATAACAAGTGACGTTATGAAATTTGCAGATGACACAAAACTATTTAAAGTTGTTAAAACCCAAGAGGATTGTGGAAAATTGCAAGAGAATCTTGATAAATTGGAAGACTGGGCATCAAAATGGCAGATGAAATTTAATGTGGACAAGTGCAAAGTTATGCACCTAGGGAAGAACAACCCAAACTATGGTTACACGATGCAAGGTTCCACATTAGGAACCACCACCCAGGAAAAAGATTTAGGTGTCATTGTGGATAACATGTTAAAACCCTCCGCCCAGTGTGCAGCAGCAGCCAAGAGGGCAAATAGAATGCTAGGTATCATAAGGAAAGAAATGGAAAATAAACCAAAGGATATTACAATGCCTCTATATCGTTCCATGGTGAGACCACACCTTGAATATTGTGTGTAATTCTGGTCACCGTATCTTAAAAAGGATATAGCGTTATTAGAAAAGGTTCAGAGAAGAGCCACCAAAATGGTAAAGGGGATGGAAGAATACCCCTATGAAGAAAGGCTAAAAAGGTTAGGGCTCTTTAACCTGGAAAAGAGACGGCTAAGGGGAGATAGGATAGAAGTCTATAAATTAATGAACGAGTGGAATGGGTAAACGTAGATCGATTGTTTACGTTATCAGAATATAGAAAGACTAGGGGACATGCAATGAAGCTACAGGGTAAACTATTTAAGACTAAGAAAAGAAAATATTTTTTCACTCAGCGTGTAATTAAACTCTGGAATTTGTTACCGGAGGATGTAGTAAAGGCTGTTAGTGTAGCTGGGTTTAAAAAAAGGTTTGGACAAGTTCCTGGAGGAAAGGCCTATAAACCATTATTAAGAAGGGACCCAGGATATCAATGCTTGACCCAGTACAAGCATTGTGGAACCTGTGTCTTTTGGGGAAACTGCTAGGTATTGTCACCCACCAACGTCCCCAGAGGCCAGCGGCGTAGATAATTCAGTGGGGTAGTACTCTAGTAGCTATAGAGTATTGTGAGAAGTCTTTGAAATGCCTTCTGGAACCTGTGGTTCTAAACACCAGTCAAAGAAATTGTAGTTGCAGACCAAGTGTAAGGTTATAATACAGGATTTTATTCCCCGTCCGAGATTGGATCTTTAGCATTTGAAACAAAGGAAAAACAGACCATTCATCTGGTATCAAATTAAAGAAATACTGGAACAAAACTTGGCTTAACTTCAGCTTTTGTAACAAACAGAAGGAAAGAGAAAACAGTCCGTTTCACATGAAAACACCTTCTTCCTGTTTTCTTTTATAAACAGTTTTCACAGTACTCTAGCATAGGGAGGATATGGCATCAGCCATAGTATATGTACAATCCATATCACTGCCATTCAAGGATTCCTCATAAGGCTCATATTGCATCTCTTCACTATCGGAATAAGTTTTCCCCTGGAGTAAAACTTCCGTGGTGATTGCAAAGTTCCTCCCTGTAACTCAAAGCGTTCCCCTCCTCCACTGAACTAGAGGGGAATGGGTAATTACCACATTCACTGTAATCACCGTCAGGAGAGCTACACAGTTCCTGGTAAGTGCAAGGTAGTTCTTTGTATTCTAGACCTCTTCTATTAGGGTCAATAGGCCTACCCTCTGGCACTCTCTCTTCCTGGTCTCTCAGCCGAGCAGAGCTCTGTCTGTATGAAAGCTTTTCACTATGTTTCTCTGCTAGCTGCTTTCCTGGTATAAATGTTTCTTCAGGGTAAAAACTATCACCTGCTTGGTACCTTGTGCTGGGTAACTTGGCTCTCCTCAGCCTGGCCACCGGACTACCACCTCTGCTCCCTCCGTAGCAAGGTTCCCTGGGATACTGGACAGCTGTGCCCTGCTCCTCAAAGCAGTCCCTCCTGGATTGAACAGCTCTGTATTTCCCTGGTGAGGCTTCTCTCCAAATGTTCCTTTGGCTTCTCTCCCCAGCAGCTCTCCTTCTGAACGTTCTCTCACTCAACGTTCTCTCTCCCAAAGTGTCTTTCCCAGCAGCTCTTCCACTACTCTCAGGTGAGTGATTTTTAACTGTGTTTCTCGTGGTGTTTGTTTGGGCTCCGCCTCTACCCAGCTGCCCCTCATTCCCTAATGAGTTCTGAGCTAGCCTCGTGTTTGGGCGTTCCCTTACACCTCGTGACATAGCTTGTACCTGTTGCCTATGGTAACCTTTTTCCACGTGTATATCTGAGCTGTCAGCTATGTTTTGTTCAGAGTTCCCTTTTTCCATGGGCTCTGACAGCGCTACCTCATGACAGATCCCCCCCTTAAAATATTACGGGCTGCTGACCCTCTCAGACAGCACGTAATCTTATCCTGGGTTCTGTCATACCGCTCTACATAAGCCATGCTGGCAGTGGCCGACCTATCTTTCCAGGGCTTTAGGACGTTTAGGTGATACACCTGTTGACGCCCCTTTTCATTCTCCACTTTATATGAAACAGGGCTCATTTTCTTTATTACAGTGCAAGGCCCCTTCCAATGGGCCTCAAACTTGGGTCCCTGGTCTGCTACCTGGACAAGCACTTTATCTCCTATATTCAAGTGCCTGGGTCTGGTGCCCCTGTCATAATTATACTTTTGCTTGCGCTTGCTGGCCTGCAAATTCTCCACTGAGGACTTTGCTGTCCTATCCAAGCGTTCCATCAAATTCTTCAAGAACTGAGGTACCCCAACCTCTTGCATATCTGGCTCCACCCATTGTTCGTTTAGAATATCCAAAATTCCCCTAGGGGGTCTGCCAAACATGAGTTCATATGGGGATACTTTCAAGGATGTTTGTATGCGTTCTCTACACGCGTACAACACGAATGGGAGTAGGGTGTCCCAGTCGCCCTTCTCTCCCTTTTTTAAACCCCATCTAAGCATCTGTTTTAAGGACTGGTTCATCCGCTCTACAAGCCCATTTGTTTGGGGATGATATGCCGCAGTCCGTATATGCTTCATGCCAGCATTTGAAAAGAGACCAGTGCCTGGAAGGCAGGAAACTCCACTCAATGAATGACTTTTGGAAAGCAAAGTTGCCAGTACTACTCCTCAGGCTTTCTCTGTGCCTAGCTCTAACCCTCAGGGTTGGCTCTTGGAAAAGCACACAGAAAGTAGCCAGGATTTATGCATATCAAAAACTTGTGCTTTTAACATGGACCAGATTTTTGGACAGCTGAAGGATTTGGAGCATTGGCTCCTAAAGACTCAGGAAAAGGAAGATCTTCCTGAAGAAAGGCCTTTTCGGAATTGCAATTATTCTGTTGCCAACTCTGCCTTCTCTATTGAGAAGATTGACGAATCAGAATTCTTTGAGCAGGAAGATATGGACCTTTCTGATTGGCTGCTTACCTCCTCTGAAACTGAAGTTGAAAGTGATATAACAGATAAGTGGGAAGGGGTGCTTAGACCATTTAAAGAGAACTATAACTTGAGCAGTTGGCTCCTAAAAGCCAAATCCTGCCAACTACGCCAAATGTCACCCACCAACGTCCACAGAGGCCAGCGGTGTAGGTAATTCAGTGGGGTAGTACTCTAGTAGCTATAGAGTATTGTGAGAAGGCTTTGAAATGCCTTCTGGAACCTGTGGTTCTAAACACCAGTCAAAGAAATTGTAGTTGCAGACCAAGTGTAAGGTTATAATATAGGATCTTATTCCCCGTCCGAGATTGGATCTTTAGCATTTGAAACAAAGGAAAAACAGACCATTCATCTGGTATCAAATTAAAGAAATACTGGAACAAAACTTGGCTTAACTTCAGCTTTTGTAACAAACAGAAGGAAAGAGAAAACAGTCCGTTTCACATGAAAACACCTTCTTCCTGTTTTCTTTTATAAACAGTTTTCACAGTACTCTAGCATAGGGAGGATATGGCATCAGCCATAGTATATGTACAATCCATATCACTGCCATTCAAGGATTCCTCATAAGGCTCATATTGCATCTCTTCACTATCGGAATAAGTTTCCCCTGGAGTAAAACTTCCGTGGTGATTGCAAAGTTCCTCCCTGTAACTCAAAGCGTTCCCCTCCTCCACTGAACTAGAGGGGAATGGGTAATTACCACATTCACTGTAATCACCGTCAGGAGAGCTACACAGTTCCTGGTAAGTGCAAGGTAGTTCTTTGTATTCTAGACCTCTTCTATTAGGGTCAATACGCCTACCCTCTGGCACTCTCTCTTCCTGGTCTCTCAGCCGAGCAGAGCTCCGTCTGTATGAAAGCTTTTCACTATGTTTCTCTGCTAGCTGCTTTCCTGGTATAAAAGTTCCTTCAGGGTAAAAACTATCACCTGCTTGGTACCTTGTGCTGGGTAACTTGGCTCTCCTCAGCCTGGCCACCGGACTACCACCTCTGACCCCTCCGTAGCAAGATTCCCGGGGATACTGGACAGCTGTGCCCTGCTCCTCAAAGCAGTCCCTCCTGGATTGAACAGCTCTGTATTTCCCTGGTGAGGCTTCTCTCCAAATGTTCCTTTGGCTTCTCTCCCCAGCAGCTCTCCTTCTGAACGTTCTCTCACTCAACGTTCTCTCTCCCAAAGTGTCTTTCCCAGCAGCTCTTCCACTACTCTCAGGTGAGTGATTTTTAACTGTGTTTCTCGTGGTGTTTGTTTGGGCTCCGCCTCTACCCAGCTGCCCCTCATTCCCTAATGAGTTCTGAGCTAGCCTCGTGTTTGGGCGTTCCCTTACACCTCGTGACATAGCTTGTACCTGTTGCCTATGGTAACCTTTTTCCACGTGTATATCTGAGCTGTCAGCTATGTTTTGTTCAGAGTTCCCTTTTTCCATGGGCTCTGACAGCGCTACCTCATGACAGTATGTATGACTTAGATTGGCCACTGTTGGAAACAGGATACTGGGCTTGATGGAGCTTGGTCTGACCCAGTATGGCATATCTTATGTTCTTATGTTTACTAAAGGGCATGCCGGTAGCATGTGTTTGTGGTGCAATACTAGTATGGCCCACGCTAACCTTTGAGGAAATTTGTGGCAGTCCCCCTGCTGATAGCACATTGGTAACTCACCACACCATGCTAACCACAATGTGCCTTCATTGCCCATATTCTATCTCTAACACACCCAGTCCCCACCAACCGCATGCTACCTGGTTAGCACAGGATTTTTACCATTGGGCCCCATGCTAATGGTTATCACACTTAGGGGTATGTTTACTAAACCGTCCTAACGTGCGCTCTGTGATGTTATCGCGCGATAAGGTACCTTATCGCGCGATGATGGTGCTTTTTAAGGCGCACAGGTACCATATCGCGCGATAACGCTCGCTGTGGCGCAAATGAGCGCTGAAGGCGGGGAAAGGCTCCCGGAGGGCGGAGGAAGGCTCCCCAGGTGCGGAGAGAAGGGGTCAATGGGTGGAGAGTGGGAGGGGAGAGGCTCCCCGCACACTAACGATGTGAAATCCGAGGCCAAAACTAACGCCAGTGAAAACCTCGCGTTAGAGCTGATTTAAAGGGAAAAGAAACCATTTCTGTCAGCAATGTACAGCAAAACCAGGGAAACCTACAAAAAGGTGATAAGTGTGATACATGTGCACGGAACAAAAGTGCAAATAAACAGTGAAAATGACCCCAACAAAATAAAAAAAAAACATAACCAAGCTGGGCAATAGTGATATTAATGGGAAACATCAAAAAGCACTCCCGAGAAAGCTCCAAAAAAAAGATATGAATTTTCAAAGGGTCTACGCTCCGTCCCCATACAAGGTGACTGATCCCACAGTGCAATTGCGCTCATCAGGGTTTCCCTCTCCATTGGACAGGTTACCTATGGCATGCACATGTTCCACAATAGCAGGGCGGGCATGTCGGAATGGGCAACTGGACAGATGCTGGGAAAGGGGATACAGAGGGCTGCAGGTGGCACATGTTGTGGTGCAGCTGGGGCACAGTGCGGACTAGGCAGATGCCTAGGTGGAACTTTGGAATGCTGAAACTGTACAGCAGCCAGACAGCAACTGATGAGGGCCCAACGTGGGCATGAGAGTGTTTATCACAGTGTCACAGGGGATAGTACCCAGCAGGTACCTCCAAGGGCACAGAACATTGGCAGGCGGTGTTGGGGGGAAGCGTGGATGCCTATGCAGGCACCCCTACCCCAGAACACGCACCAAAGGCAGCCGCCTACCTGCACACTGGATGGCTTGAGACTGCACCCCACCAGCACCACCAGCAGAAGGGCATGTCAGCATGGTGGCAGAGGGGTACTGGTGGTGCAGGGGGGCAGTGGCAGCTGCCCAGAGCAGACCATGGCCTAGCCCTGTGTAGGTGGGTGCCATGCACTGCAACAGACAGGCCCTGCCGGACAAACAGTCATGGTATCACCAGGGAATGCACTGTCTCTGTGGAAACACGGTGGTGCAGTGCACACAACCAGTGTGTTTGGAGGCAGAAAGTCACAGGTTCAAGTCCCAGCTATGGTGCCTGCCAACCCAGTCCCCATATTTTACCCACTACTACAACGTGCTAATACAGACAGAACCTTTATTGCAGATGATGTAAACATGCCCAAAACACCTACATTTTACCCTACAGAGCACAGACTCCATAAACAGGCGCATTACCTAGAGCAGAGTCTCCCAAATGCAGTCCTGGAGGGCCAAACACCATTCAGGTTCCATGCTGCCTCTAATAAAGATGCCTGTGCTGCATATCTATGCACCACCCCCATGGTATGCAGATGTATCTCATGCATATTCATGAGGGACAGCATGAAAACCCGAACAGTGTTTGGCACACCAGGACTGGAGTTGGGAACCTCTGCCGTAAAGCAGCAGCCAACAGGGGCAGACACACCCACACCCACAGGCTCCATTAGCCAATGCCCCCTGGAGAGGCAGGACATTGGGCCCTGCATGCATCTCCCAATACTAGCACTTGCATACCTTAGCAATGCCACCCTACACCTGGGAATACGGTACACAGCTATCAAAAGGTTGCTATGATTACTGACAGATAGCAATTCCTATGTTAAGCACAGTTTGCTGATTGAGCTCCATCATAGCAACCTTTCTGATGTCTGTGGGGTGTGCTTCAGGTCTGGTCTCTGACAGTGTTTACCACCCTGGGGAGTGACCCCCAACAGTTTTGCGTACCATACCCATGCCTGCACTGTGCCCAGGACTGGTGTGTGATAGGCGATGGCCTAGTATGTAGCAGAGCTAGGCCTGAAGCTAGGCCTAAAGCCCTTTTTCTCCTGCTTTGAAATGTTATTGCTGATTTTGGAAAATTACAGAATGCTGTTAGCTGTTAGAAAGACATACCGTTCTATTCTAGTTTGATAACATGTTCTGCTCTCCTGGAGATAAGAGAATTAAAACTTTCTTACTGTTTATTGTTTAGAATAGCCAGATGTCTGTTTCAGTAGAATGCCGCGCCACTGTATCTTTGCTAGATGTGCACTGACCTTGTAATTAGGATGAAAATATAGTAGAGAAGCTGAACAGTGTAAGAATATTTTGTCTAGTGTTTTGATTGTTTAGTATTTTGAGCCAGGGCTAGAGAAATGTGCCTGGAATATTACAGAAATCACCGGTAGCTATTAGAAACACTTCTTAGCCTTGCTTTGTTTAGCCTTGCTTTGTTTTGCTTTTGATAAGAATACTTCTGATATGCCTTCCACTATCTATGCAAGCTAACTGACCTTTCAAGAGTAGCGAAATATACTGTATACTTTAGCAGAAGTATTATGTTTAGTGTTATGTCTAGTTGCTGACCCTTGGCTAGTAAGACCCAAGCAGGGGGAGAAAGTCCTGGGCCTGGTCAGAGATGTCTATTGGATGAGAGTAAGTGGGCCACTGTGGCCAATGAGGAGTTTTGCCTGTATTAGACTGGAGAAGAAAAGTATATAAACTGTCATTTTTCTGAGCTCTGTGCTCAGACCATCTTGAATGCTACTGCAATCTGAGCCTGTGCACAAATAAATTGGCTTGAATCTTTGCCTGACTCCGGGTATTATTTATTGCATTCTTATCAGCTACTACATATTCCTGGTGCATTGGCCGGGAATGTGCGAGTGGGGGATGGTATGCAAGTGAATATGCCCCGACATCTCGCCTCACAGGTTTGGTCCGGCTAGAGCCGAGCCTGACTGACCGCAGGAGGGTCTCTGGCACCCCTTGTCCTTTTGTATCGGAGGAGACTCCTCCTTGCCTCCGCAGGCTGCTGTTTCTGGCCGGCCAACACCTCGAACCCGAGGGGAGTCCAGGATTCAACCCAAGGAGGGATTGGTTGCGCAGCGCATTAGTTACCGGATCCGGTGAGTATTGATTTTTCTGGTTCTTAGTCAGATAGCTCTGGGAAAGTCTCGAGACATCTCTGGGGGAAAAAACAGGAGCACTTGTGCTTGCAAAAGTCCAGCAGGAACCACAAAAAGCAAGAACCAGAAGTCAGGACTATTCAAAACCAATTTATTGATAACAGACCCCGACGCTTTTCGGCAATGATGCCTTCATCAGGGGGTAACAGATACAATCATGTGCATGGGCTAAAAGTATAATCCTAAGTTCAAGGCTGTGTACGTTCTGTCTCACTATATTGAAGAGACTGAATGTTGCCTAAGTTGGACGTGAGTGTTTCGCGGACTACTTAGACGAAAACATCAGCACAGTTGCCTGTTAACAATATAGTGAGACAGAACGTACACAGCCTTGAACTTAGGATTATACTTTTAGCCCATGCACATGATTGTATCTGTTACCCCCTGATGAAGGCATCATTGCCGAAAAGCGTCGGGGTCTGTTATCAATAAATTGGTTTTGAATAGTCCTGACTTCTGGTTCTTGCTTTTTGTGGTTCCCCCTCGAGACATCTCTGGTACAGTAACAGGTAAAGGAAGTCTGATCAACTTCCACGGGCGATCCTAGTACCCCTGCAAGTAGTGCGCAGGGCGAACCCATCAGCCCTTTCAGTTTTGGTAATTCTGGTTTGTCAGTCAGCCCGGGAATTCGGAATTTGGAAAATGCTAGCATGTTTGTCTGTGTGAAGAATGCTTGTGAAAAGGAGGAAGCGTTGGGAGTTTGTCTTTGCTTTGTTATCTGTTGAAACCACGAGTTTCCCTTCTAGTATAAGGGTAGGATTATATTCCGTTGGGTAATTTGTGACACTTTACCGCATATGAAATAGTAAAAGTATAGTTAAGAGGACGCCAAGCCCATAGCGTCACTGTAAAATCACGAAGCTGTCTCTCTCATTCAGCTGTCTTGCAGCACAGCGTGAAACTGACAAGAGGCGTGTTTGTGCAGAGGAATGTTTTAACCCTATGAAGGCATGTTTTCAACGTTCTGCTGCTGGGCTAATGGGTGCTTATTTTAGGGAATTATACCTGTTTTTATTCAATATTTTGTAATAGTGAAGTGCCTTCTGCTATGGTCATGTATTATATATCATTTAATAAGAATGTTTAGTCAGGATTGTGGATCTCGATAGTATTAGGCTTAGCCTGGAAAGGGTTACGTTCCCACTTGAATTCCTGTGCAGATCAAGTGAGCAGAAATCATGTAGGGCTCAGGTTTCAATAGCAAAGGATGCTTGTATTTTCCCTTTGCCCTACGAAGCTGAGGTTACGAACACTGACAGGACTCTGCAGCATTTGAGCCAGCGGTACTAGATTGCAACTTGAAAGTGCTTTGAATCCTGAGTGAATGAGGGGTTAATCGTGTATGAGTTCTAGTTCCTGATACAATGCGGCAAGCGCCTCATAGAAGACATGCTTATTGTTAATAAAATAAACTAGGAAGGGAAATGTGTATGTGTATTCTAGATGTCCACCCGCTTTATGGAAAATTTATCCAGAATGAATGTCTTTTTGAATATCAGCTTCCTAAAAACTGTAAAATTGAAAGTAATTTCTTTTGTAAAGCCAAGCTGATTACGGCTAGCAGTTAGTTTTTTGCCAAGTAATTTTATTCCAGTTATACGTAACAGCTATGTAGTCGTCATGTTATGAACTATAGTTCTTTCTGTTAGGATTGTTGTTATAACATGTTGCAAAATATTAGTTTTATCTTATAAGGACTTTAGCTCAATTATTCTTATTTAGAATAAGCATACACATCCGTTATGTTTAGAGCACAGGGAGAGATGCAGCTTGTCCCCGTTCTTGGTTAAATCCTTTAATCAGTCATTTTTAGAGGCCAGCTCCCTCAGTTCCACCGCCCCCCCCCCCCCCGCCACTGATTTACTGATTTACTGCATTATGCCTCCTACACTGAGAAGCCTTAGGATTTGATTGACCTAATTCAGACCCATCAGTTTTGTTAACCCCAAGTGGAATCCAAATAGTGCAGGCAGCCCTCACTATATGCCCCATGCAATCCAGCAGCCCAGGAGAATTTGCGCATGGTAAATGCAGTTTTTGTCAAGTCAGTCCCAGGGAGATATAAAACAGAACTTGCAGAAACGGGATGGATTTGCGGGCATGAATATAGCATGATTAAGTTGTTCAGAATGTCTGTGAATTATGGAGATAATGTGACAGAGAAAGTGAATGTAAGATGGAGAAGAGAGCAGTTCTTCTTGCTGATACTTTAGTTGAATGTGGAGGAAGTTTTCCTAATTGAAGGAGCTGGATTGATAGTGCTGACTGTTCCCCGAGAAGAAAAATGGTGGTTCTATTTACCTGCATCCAAAACAGCAAGTTCCTGTATACTTACCAGCATTGCAGCCCCACCTGGAGTATGGGCAGAGAATAATCCACCTGGCCTAGCAAAGAATATAGCTCCTGTGCTTGTTACCTTGAAACCAGGAGCAGAACCAGTGCATGTGCGTCAGTATCCCCTCCCAAGACCAGCAATTGAAGGCATTCATCGCCATTTGAAGAAATTATTGCAGTATGGACTTCTCAGAGAATGCCAATCACCCTGGAACACCCCCCTTCTCCCAATCAAGAAGCCTGGGACAGGTGACTACCGCCTAGTGCAGGATCTACGTCGAGTGAACAGTGCAGTTGAAACCATACATCCAGTAGTACCAAATCCTTACACCCTCCTGGGACTGATTCCAGCAGAAGCCACTCACTTTACTGTTTTGGACTTAAAAGATGCTTTTTTTTTTTCTGTATACGCCTGACAGAGGCCAGTCAGCTTTTGTTTGCATTTGAATGGGAAAACCCTACCACAGGACGGCGAGGGCAACTCACTTGGACTCGATTACCACAAGGATTCAAGAACTCACCCACTATCTTCAGTGCAGCCCTCAGTCAAGATCTGTCAAGCTACTCTGTAACTCTGGGAAAAAGAATTTTCCTCCAATATGTAGATGATTTGCTCATAGCCACCAATAACAAATCTGATTGTATGCAAGCTACAAGTGACCTCTTGCACCATTTGAATGAAGCTGGCTACAAGGTTTCCAGAGCCAAGGCGCAGCTGTGCCAGACAGAAGTGAAATACTTAGGGTTCCATCTGTCCAAAGGAACCCGGAAATTAGGACTCGAGCGAAAGGAAGCAGTATGCCACATCCCAACCCCCACCACCAGAAAACAGGTGCGAGCTTTCTTGGGAGCTGCAGGCTACTGCCGAATATGGATACCAAATTTTGCGCTCATGGCAAAACCCTTGTACCAAGTCACACAGGGGATAGAACGATCTCCCCTGGAATGGGGCTCAGAACAAGATAAAGCATTCAAATCTTTGAAAACAGCATTGATGTCATCCCCAGCTTTGGGCCTACCATATGTGCAGAAACCATTTTGTTTATATGTACATGAATCAAGTGGAAACGCATTGGGAGTCTTGACCCAGCCTCTTGGGTCTTGGCAGCGACCTGTAGCCTACCTGTCGAAACAATTGGATCCTGTTGCCAAAGGATGGCCACCTTGCCTGAGAGCTGTAGCAGCCACAGCCCTCTTAGTGAGCGAAGCTGACAAGCTCACCTTAGGACAAAATCTTCAAGTCACTGTACCACACTCTGTTTTAACCCTGATGGAACATAAAGGAAGCCGTTGGCTCACTAATGCCCGAATGCTGAAATATCAAAGTATGCTATGTGAAAATTCTCGATTACAATTAAGTCTTAGCCAAACTCTAAACCCAGCCACCCTAATTGCCCGTCGGTCCAGGCCCTCCTGACCATGATTGCTTGGAAGTAATGGACATTGTTTACTCAAGTTGCCTAGACTCAACTGATATCCCCTTGGACCGCCCAGACAAAACTTTCTTTGTGGATGAAAGCAGTCTTGTCATCATTAATGGACATAGTTGTGTTAAATATGCAGTGGTGACCCTTGATCTGGTAGTTAAGTCCTCAGCCCTGGCCCCAGGTTCTTCCTATAGCCCTTCATAGGATATACTTAGCCCCTGCTAAGTCTTTAGGAGTTTCCCCTTTTGAGATTCTGAGATTCTGTAGCCTATTGTATAGAGAGTAAAAGGAGATGTGTGACAGATAGGATCTGAAATTACTAGATAAGCACTATTGGTTTTAAGTTCTGTTTTGCAGGATCTTCATGTGTGGGTATGAGATCAGCCCATCCAAGCCCCTGCATCCTTTCAAGCCTGGAGCCTCGGTGTGGGTGACAGAGTAGAAGAAGACACCGCTGGCACCGTATTGGAAAGGGCCATATGTCGTCTTGTTATCAACCCCAACAGCAGTTAAAGTGGCCGAGATTGACTCCTGGATCCACCACAGTCGAGTGAAACCAGCCACAGTACCTGAGAGTCGTCTCTGGACTTCGATCGCCAATCCTGCAGCACCATTGTGACTCACACTGCGAGGAAAAGATCCGTCATCATAAGAACTTTACCAACCTGCTCCTGGACGTCAAGGGAACAGACGTCCTCCAGTTTTGCATTCCAGCAGCCGCTTCTGAACTTGGTCGTGGGCTTCCATAAATAATCCTGAAACTCCATTGCGGCTCACTTTACGACGGCTACCACCATCCTGAGAAACTGTGTTCTACTGAGGGACTATGTTGGAGACTGAGACATCCTACAAGACTGTGATACTTTGACATCTACAGTCCTACTCCTGCCACAAAGCTGGTAGTCGGTTGACGTCCAGCAGAAGCGTGAGGACCTACAATCAACTCTACGTCTGCTACCTGTTGTGGAAGCCGACAATTCCACCATTTTTCCAGAGACTATGCTCTTTATGGATTCTTATTATTGCTTTGTTCTGGCGGCAGCCTTGGGGTGCTTTGAATTGACTCTTGCCCTACCTCCCTGTGCAGCCTGCAAACCTAGTATTTGCACAACAGGGAATACCCGGACTTGTCTCAACCCCCGCCAGAATCTTTCCTCTCCTGTTATGGGAACTGCGATGGAACAATGAGAATGGAGCCCTTTTGATTGCTTCTCGCCAGCTCTCTGAACCCAGATTTTTTGGACTTTACATGTGTTGCTAATTTTCATACATGTGCTACCTACCTTTTTGACATGTACTGCTACCGACCTCTGATACAGGTGCTGCTATTAATAGGAATGGTTCTTATTTTTGTGGGTCATGAGAACGGGCCTATTGCTATGATGAACAGTATATATGTCATTTGTTCCTCCTATGTCTCCTGCCCCTCCGCTTATACACTAGGCATGCTATATGATTTGACAAAGACACTTGTATCAAATGTATTATTGATTGCAGCTGTTTGATTATGTATCCCATGTTTCCTCCCCTTATGCTTACGTATATTAAACTTAACGTAAGGCAGCTACACGAATCCTAGCAACGTAGGGCTACTACCCTATACCACAAAATGATCCCTCCACCCTAGTATGGCATACTATATGTGTGATTTGATTCTCACCCTTTCTCACTTGCAGGTAAGAATAATCAAAAGGAGGGAATGTGATAGGCGATGGCCTAGTATGTAGCAGAGCTAGGCCTGAAGCTAGGCCTAAAGCCCTTTTTCTCCTGCTTTGAAATGTTATTGCTGATTTTGGAAAATTACAGAATGCTGTTAGCTGTTAGAAAGACATACCGTTCTATTCTAGTTTGATAACATGTTCTGCTCTCTTGGAGATAAGAGAATTAAAACTTTCTTACTGTTTATTGTTTAGAATAGCCAGATGTCTGTTTCAGTAGAATGCCACGCCACTGTATCTTTGCTAGATGTGCACTGACCTTGTAATTAGGATGAAAATATTGTAGAGAAGCTGAACAGTGTAAGAATATTTTGTCTAGCGTTTTGATTGTTTAGTATTTTGAGCCAGGGCTAGAGAAATGTGCCTGGAATATTACAGAAATCACCGGTAGCTATTAGAAACACTTCTTAGCCTTGCTTTGTTTAGCCTTGCTTTGTTTTGCTTTTGATAAGAATGCTTCTGATATGCCTTCCACTATCTATGCAAGCTAACTAACCTTGCAAGAGTAGCGAAATATACTGTATACTTTAGCAGAAGTATTATGTTTAGTGTTATGTCTAGTTGCTGACCCGTGGCTAGTAAGACCCAAGCAGGGGGAGTGAGTCCTGGGCCCGGTCAGAGATGTCTATTGGATGAGAGTAAGTGGGCCACTGTGGCCAATGAGGAGTTTTGCCTGTATTAGACTGGAGAAGAAAAGTATATAAACTGTCATTTTTCTGAGCTCTGTGCTCAGACCATCTTGAATGCTACTGCAATCTGAGCCTGTGCACAAATAAATTGGCTTGAGTCTTTGCCTGACTCCGGGTATTATTTATTGCATTCTTATCAGCTACTACAGGTGTGGTGGCCAGGGCTGCTAAACACCTCTATAGTAGCACAATGCTGGCATAGGTGTGGGAGTGTGTGTCTGTCTATCCAGTGTGTGGTGGCTGCATACACCCTCCACAGCCCACACTGCCAGCACTGTTGCCAGTATTGGCCTGCCAATGTGCATAATGAGGAGCAAGGTACCATGGGTATAGCCCGGACAGGGTGGCCTGGCCAGGATGCATCTGCACAGGGCATAGGGCAATGGCTGGGACATTGTAGTGCCCGGCCACCACCTGCACAGACAGGGTGGCCACAGTATGTCCTGCTGGGAGTTCACTCTCACCCTGACTGAGCAGTGACCACGGCATGGCTAGGTTCCCCCATGTTGTTGCTGTTAAGTGCTGTCAAGTTGGAGTCGACTCATGGTGATCCTCTGGATAGCTATCCTAAATTGTGTTCGGTCTTCAGTCAGGCGGCTCATTGTTGACAGACTGGTACCTGTAGCTGCTGCTATTGTATCAATCCATCTCATTGCTGGCCTTCCTCTTTTGTGTTGACCTTCTATTTTGCCAAGCATAATGTCTTTCTCTAATGATCTCTCTCTTCACATGATGTGTCCAAAGTATGAAAGTCAAAGTCTTGTCATCTGAGCTTCTAAAGAAAGCTTAGGTTTGATCTTTTCTAGTACCGACTGGTTTGTTCTTCGGGCAGTCCATGGTATACACAGTATTCGCCGCCAGCACCATAATTCAAAGGCATCAATTTTCTTCCTGTCTATCTTTTTCACTGCCCAGCTTTCACATCCATATGATGTTATTGAAAATACCATGGCTTGAACAAGTCGAATCTTTGTATGGAGAGAGACATCTCTGCTCTTGAGAATCTTATCTAGGTCTTTCATAGCCATTCTGCCAAGAGCAATGCGTCGTCTGATTTCTTGACTGCTTGTTGCTTCTTTATTGATAGTTGATCCAAGTAGGTTAAAGTTGTTCACAATTTCAATTTCTTCTCCTTCAACGATGAACCTGTTGATTATGCCAGTTGTCATGATCTTTGTCTTCTTTACATTAAGGTGCAGGCCCTTTTTGAGACTATGTTGTTTGATTGTGAGAAGCAAATGTTTCAGATCATCTTCACTTTCAGCCAGTAATGTGGTATCATCAGCATAGCGAAGGTTGTTGATGAGTCTTCCACCAATCTTCACACCTCTGTTGTCTTCATACATTCCTGCTTCTCTGATGATTTGTTCTGCATATAAATTAAACAGGTAGGGGGAAAGTTCCCCCATAGTGTCCTATAATATTTTTTTCATGTGATATTTTTGGGGCCCAATCACTGACTTATCTGCTTGGTGTGTATGCTGACGTCCCAATTCTGGGTGCATGCATCTTCTCCAGGAACATGCCCTATGGACTAGCTATCAGACCGTCTGCAGCTAGTATGTGTCTTGCTAGAACACCTTGCAGGGTGCAGTGGCTGCAGGCTTGCTGCAGGAGAATATCAGATTGTGGTGGGGTGCAGATGAGTATTTCCGGGCCTAATGTCTGTCTGCTATTGCTTTATAGATGTGTACAGAGCCGCATTGACTGCCCTGTAGGGTGTCTGTTCCCCAGCAGGACTGCGGTTGGTGGTCCCCTCTACTGCTGCCATTGTAGTGGATCTGTTGGTGGGAGACCCTGTTTCCCACCCTCAGCCCCAGAGGGTGGGTTGGGTGGTGGTACATAATCTGTCTATGGGTCCATAAAGGTCAAAGCTGACTGAGAAATACAGATGCATCCAAAGTGTGTCTTCGGGAACTACCTATCTCACACACACTAGCACTGCTGGGGACCTACAGTATGGCCTCTTTCTGCCATGGAAGGTGCTGTGGACCTGGTGCTGGGCGCCTCACCCCACCCTCAGGGTGAGCACAGTACCCGCACAATGTGACAGTGTGTAGCTACTCTGTGCCATTAACACACATGGTCAGTTCCCCCTAACAGGCTGAGGTGCTGTGGGGGTGCATACCCCATCTTGTGTTCATCTGTAGACGGCTGATTTGCATGTGCAGTGCATCATGGGTACGGGTGGGCTAACCCTATCCTGGTGACCACAGCAGACTGTTTGTGTGGTGACATGCAGTCCTTCTGCAGCCAGCCAGGGGCTTGCTAGCAGCTATAGAGCTGTAGCCCACTGGTTACTTCACTGCCTGTGGAGCCAGAGGTCATGGGTTCAAACCCACAGTGGGGTTGTTTGATAGGGATGTCCAAAGCATTATCTATTTTTAATGTACATTAGTGCTGCCAGCAAAAACACCCTCAGCGTACTGTACCCATAAGGTGTCTCAGAGGACGCTTTATAGGGCACCTTATGGTTACCGTCCATATAAGGTGCACTATATGGTATCCTATGGAGAGACTTATAGGGTGTCCTATATGGGACATTATAGGGTGCCGTGGCGGACAGTGCACTTTATAATGTGCCCTATGGAGTGCCTTATAGGGTGCCTTATGCGGCACCTTAGGTTATGGCACGTGAGGGTGTGTTTGCTGGCAGCAATTAATAAAATACACATAAGGTGGGGGGGCGGAGCCTGATGTCCAGCGGGTAAGACGCTTCGCGCTGAAGCTCCCGAGAGGCCTACTTAGAATCCTGACATAATACCTATACAAACTTACTATTTCGCTCCGGGCTGACCGGGGTACCTCGGGGGGGATGGCGGCCCATAAACCAGCGCGCTTGGACTTCGGGTCTCCTTCTTCTTCTCATGGAAAACGCTCCAAAACAGAGGTGTCCTCTCCACAGAAGATGGTTCCATTTCGGGAGAACCCCGAAATGCACCTGGAGATTTTAGAGGAAATACGCGGCGTGAAGGAATTGGTGCAGTCCAACGGAGAAGCGCTTAGAGCCCTGCGAGAAGACTTTGGAGTGCTCCAGGACCGACTTGAAAATCTCTCATTACGGCAGGACAATATGGCGGGGGTCCTCGACTCGCACGCGGTGCGCTTGGGCACACTGGACAAGGCTGAGCGCCAGATACAGAATCTTCAAAAGGAGTTAGAAGATAGCAATAATCGAGCCCGTCGCAACAATGTGAGGCTCATTGGAATACCGGAGGGGGTGGAAGCGGGAGATATGAGAGAATTCCTGCTCAAAACTCTTCCCTCCTTGCTGAAGATCACCTTTCATAAAGAACTGGAAATCGATCGAGCACACCGTGTTCCTACCCACATGGCGCTCAACCGAACGACCCCCCGGCCTATTATCTTTCGCTTGCTACGATATCAACAAGTGGAACAAATTTTAAATGCTGCCCGGGCGAACCATCATTTGGAATTTGAAGGTCACAAAGTCTCCTTCTTCCCTGATTTGGCAAAGCCTACAGTCGACCGACGGAAGAAACTCCTTGCTTTTCGCCCTCGACTTCAACAGCTACAGGCTCGATTTGGCCTGTTGTATTGCGCGAAGCTCCTTGTTACTCTCCACAACCAAACATGGACATTCGTAGATCCTGAACTACTTTCAAATTTTTTAGACTCCAAAGAAGCAGAGCAGATGCGCTAATCCAACGACTTGGACTTTTATTTGCCGGCTCTGTCCGCCATTTTGAAGGGCCCGATGCGGCGGTCATAGTTCAGCACAGAGACTACCTGGACTTTCTTACTTTCTTTCTATGACTTTTGTTTTGTGGTCTCCTATCCCTCCATGATGTGTGCCTCGGTCGGATTCGGAGCACGCACAGTCCTACAGGTTATGTGTTTGTTCAACTTCGGCCTTCTCTGGGGCTTCTCCCCGCAGACACATGGTCGCCAGTAATTTTTGGGGTTCTGCTTCTTCTCTACCGCGTTGCGGTTTTTCTTTTTTAATGTGGGGCGCTTCATTGTATTATCTATGCTTACTTTTTTTTATGCCATATGTACAGCCAGATACAGTCAATATGAGGGACATTGTGAAATTATGTGCGCTATCATGCTCAGAATTTTTAACTTGTCTGAATGGCTTTATGTAAAATCTTATCACTCAACGTAAAGGGCATTAATAGTCCAATCAAGAGAAAGAAAATCCTTAGCTATCTTAGCCATGAGCATGCTGATTTAGCGTTTCTTCAGGAAACGCACTTAAACTCTGCTGAAACACTGAAACTCAATGTTAAGCCTTACATGGTGGCTGCCTATTCTCCCGCCGTTTCCAAACGGTGCGGGGTAGCCATCTTGGTTAAGAAATCTTTGCAAGCTACTGTAATTGATACTAGCGCTGACAAGGAGGGTAGATGGGCCCGCGTACATCTTAAGGTTGGAGATAGTGAATTTACATGTATTTGCATTTATGCCCCGAATGTGGACAACCCTGCTTATTATGCAAGTATTGCGCAGTTGGCACAGGCCTCTGCCAATACTCCATTAATACTTGGTGGTGATTTTAATCAAGTGTTAGACCCTCTGATAGATAGACAGCCGCCTAGAACGAGTAGTCCACCCAAGAGTCTTGCTACCCTTACAGCTCTGATGCAAGATCTTGCGCTGGTAGATATATGGAGGCTGCTTCACCCCTCTGACTTAGAGTTCACTTTCTTTTCTGCCCCCCATCACTCTCAATCTAGAATAGATTTCTTTCTCATTTCCAAAGCACTGATTTCTCAAGTAGACACGACTAGGACTCATCCTCTCCATATTTCAGATCATGCTGCCATATCTTTATCATTACGTGTCACTGCGCGGGACGATTCTTCTCCCCGAGCTTGGTTTTTTGATAGATCCCTACTGGGTCAAAAAGATTTTCAGGTTGATATAAAGGCCGCTATCCAAGATTATTTTCATTTTAACTCACCCCATGACACAGCGAGCTGGGCTTGGTGGGAGGGTTTTAAAGCATCTATCCGCGCCACTATAACTAGCTATCAAATTCGGCAGGGGAAACAAAGAAAGCAGCATTTACTGATTCTAGAGCAGCAGATACAAGCTGGGGAGCGTCTCCTCACGTCCCGTACTGACCCATGTATTTTACTCCGTTTACAACGCTTGCGTTTTCAATACAATCAGCTTCTGTACACTGCTGCTGTTAAAAATATCGAATCTCAACAAGGGCTATATTATCGGGAAAATAATCGTGCTGGCAAATTATTAGCAAATGCCCTAAAAGGTCAAAAAGAAGCCAAGCGTGTTACCGCCCTCCGTAATCCGTCGGGGGGGGGGCTTGGTCACTAAAGATACCGAAATCTTAGAACTCTTTCGTGATTTTTATACCCGGCTTTATCAATCTGAATGTGATTTTGAGCCAGATGTATTTGAACGCTTACTTTCAGGGGTACAAAGACCGACCCTATCTGACGAAGATAGAGTGGCCTTGGACACACCATTTACTGTCTCAGAAATTCATTCTGCTATCAAGAAATGTGCCTCAGGTCGAGCCGCAGGCCCAGACGGTCTCCCTGCTGAATTCTACAAAACTTTTCACGCTGACTTAGCTCCAGTTTTGAAAATTTATTTTTCTGCTCTGGCCGAGGAGGGTTCTCCTTCTGGGTCCTTCTCAATGGCAAATGTAGTAGTTTTTGAGAAAGAGGGGAGAGACCCGCAACTAACAGCTAATTATCGTCCAATTTCCCTCCTAAACGCGGACTATAAAATATTTGCCACCATTCTCTCTACCCGGCTCTCGGATAGGATGCCTACCTTAATACACCCAGATCAATGCGGTTTCATTCCTGGTAGATCAACTGCTGACAATGCTCGGACCCTATGCCATGTACTGACTACCGCAGTTAATCTTGATCGCCCATTTGTTGGCCTCTCACTTGATGCTGAGAAGGCCTTTGATCGCTTAGAGTGGCCCTTCCTGTTTGCAGTCCTCCGCTGGTACGGATTCGGGGAAGGTTTTCTCCGTTGTCTTCGCACCATGTACGCATAGCCTACAGCCAGTATATGTGCCAATGCTTTAAAGTCTCAGCCTTTTCCCCTTCAACGCGGCACTCGCCAGGGATGCCCACTGTCTCCACTTCTCTTCGATCTTGCACTTGAACCCTTGGCTTTACTAATCCGGCAATCGGAGGAGATTCATGGAGTCCCCTTCACCCATAGGGAAATCAAAATTTCAGCGTATGCTGATGACCTTATGCTTTTTGTCTCTATAGACTCAGTACCGGCTGTCCTAGAGCAAATTGGTAAATACTCACAACTGTCCGGTTATAAGATAAATTGGACCAAGTCGGTGGCCTTTCCATTAAATCCTTTGCTTCATCAGGCAGATATGCAACCCTTCCCCTTTTTATGGCAACCTCGCATGGTCAAATACCTTGGGGTTCACTATTGTTCTCCTTTGGAAGACACTATCTCCTTCAATGCCAAAGACTTAATCTCTAAAGTCCGGGCGCTAACTCACCGCTGGACTCCTTTAACACTTACCTGGTGGGGTCGATTAGAAACCATAAAAATGATGATTGTTCCGAAAGTGAATTATATCTTAGAAATGTTGCCCTGTCTCTTCCCTCGACGTATATATAAAGATATAGAGGGCCTTCTGACTAGATACTTGTGGCAAAACAAGACACCTAGGATAGCGAAACATAAGCTGCAAGCAGATAAGGAAAATGGGGGTGTCAGATTCCCTGATTTCCTGAAGTATCATCAATCTTTTCTTCTCAAACAAGGTGCTCGCTGGCTGGAAGATCCAGTACCGAGTAGACCTGTGTGGCTAGACATAGAAGAGGACCTTTGCAAACCGATTCCTCTTACTTTTCTCCCTGGTATGACTCTCCCATCAGACTCCCACCTTCCACCAATGCTTTTAGACACCTTAGGTGCCTTTACTACTCTTATGCACTCTTTAGACTCCCGACTCTGTCCGTTAGACAAGCTCCCACTTTGGTATAATACTCGATTTCGAATACAAAATAAGCCGATGGCGTGGAGCCCCTGGTACACTAGGGGCATTTGGATTCCTAGTCAGTTGTTCCATGAAGGTCGCTGGAAAACTTTTAGTGAATTGCAAATTGAATTTGGTCTCCCAGCGAAACACTACTTTCAGTTGGTGCAACTTCAGCATTGCCTTCGGAGTGCTAAGGTGCTCCCGCCATCGGCCTCCCCTACACAAGGTTGGTTGGAGACTATCCGATCTATCGGTAGTTCACCGGGTGTAGCATCCAATTTTTACAAAACCTTATGTAATGCTATAACTAGAGATACCCCTATAGCGCAGAAAGCATGGGAGAGAGAATTGCATGTGACTTTGACCCCGGAGCAATGGAGCCTTGTCTGGAGTAGAGTGACACGGGTCTCCCGATCCGCCTCACTCACTCAGACACTCTTCTTTCTAGCCCACCGGTGTTTTTACACTCCTGACAGATTAGCCAAATGGAACACTACTCAGGGCAATAGTTGTTGGACATGCCATGCGGCCATTGGTTCACTACCTCATGTTATGTATGAATGCCCCGCACTACAGTATTACTGGCGTCGGGTCTGGGGTCGTATCCAGTCTATTTTGCACTTTCAAGAGCCCCTCTCTTGGAGGATAGTGGGACTTCGCTCAGCTGCGGGGATCCCCTCTCTTCCAAAAACGGCTTACTTCCTTTTGGACTTTATGCTTGGCATTGCTATTTCCCTAATTACGAAATACTGGAAAAATAGCTCCCAACTGAGCCCCAATGAATGGTGGAATCATGTCTGTCTCTACAGTAAATATGAACAAATACCTCGTATGTTTGCTTCTCCCACTCAGACTCCTCATCATCGGTCTAAATGGAAGATGCTCAATGACTATATACATTCTGCTCAATGCTCTCATCTGACTGTCTAAATTTGTATATATCTTTGTCCCATGATTATTCTGTATCGCAGATACTCTTTTGATTGTTTTGATGTATAATCACTGTTGTTTGGAAGCGCTCACATGCTGACATAATCAGCTAGAGAAGAAGCGTGGGGGTGGGGGGTAATTGGGTTTACTTTTCTTTATTGTATACTTGTTTTGTCTCCTTTGGTGTGTTGTTCCTTTTGTTTGTTGCAAAATGAAAATAAAAGTTTAAAAAAAAAAAAATACACATAAGGTGCCACAGGAAACAATACTTACATGTCAAAGCTGATGCCTCAGCCAGCTTCAAGTATTTGGCACACTGGGGATCAAACTCATGACCCCTGTATCATCAGTCAGTGCCTTAACCATTGTGCTACACTGCTGTTCCTCCTTGCATGTCAGCGCACCTACTTAAGATTTCCATGCGTTTAAATGCACAGTGCTGCCATCAAAAACAGTGCTATGACTTTGCCGTGCCTCATAGTGCACCCTATATGGCGCCCTATAGGCCACCCTTTAAGCAACATTGTAGGGTGCCTTGGCGGACAGTGCACTTTAAAATGTGCCCTCTGGGGTACCTTATGCAGCACCTTATGTTACAGCGCTTTGAGAGTGCATTTGCTAGCAGCAGTAATTAAAATGCTTCATAATGCAATATTACACATAACAGGTAGTGCCTCAGCCACCCTTATTCATTGGGCACAGTGGGGGATTGAACCCATGACCCCTGCATCATCAGTCAGTGTCTTCACCATTGTACTGCAGCTCTGTTCCTCTGTTTGCATATCAGCGCGCCTGCTTATGCTTCCCGCGCGCGTTTCTCGTGCGCTACTGTGCGTGGCGCACATTAGCGCGCAGCGCACATTAGCGCGCGATAATCACGGTTTGCTATGTTAATACTGAAACGCCCACTCCTTATATGGCATCCTGCACACTAGCGCCGGGCGCACATTAGGACGGTTTAGTAAACATACCCCTTAGTAAACATGCCCATTGTGCACTGCATAAAGTAACATAATTATAAGCTAATCACTCAAATAACATGCAACCAACAATGGAAAAAGTCTTAAGATAATCCAAAATTGTTTCCAATATGAAAAATAGACATTCAAAATATGCTTCAAAAATATTTTTTAAAAAACATAGGGCCAGATATTCAAAGGAATTAATACAGTTAGCAGATCTGCTAACCATGCTAATCTTCTTATCCAGGATATTCAGTGGCAGTAACATGATACCTGGGTATAGCTGCTGCATACTCCGATCCTACTGGTTAGCACTGAGGTGTCCTGGGGCCAGTATCTGGCCATAACAGGAAGCAGCAATATTGAGTTGCTGCCCGGTTATGGCAAAATGGTGAAAGTCAGGCGCAGTAAAAGCTAACCTAACTTTCACCATGGAAACTAACCAGGCAGTGGCTGAATATCACCACTGCCTAGTTAGCTTCCTGGAAATCCGGGCAACCTGGATATTCAGTGCCAGCACCCAGATAGGGTCCTGGCATTGAATATCCTGGTCTAATGTAAGTGGCCCATAAATATAAATTTCTGCAACTAATAGCATAGTAGCCATTAAATCTTTTTATGTATATGAATGATCAATTATGTATCTAAATAATGCTATTTCTCTTATTGCCTTGCAATGCATATAGTTCTGCCATTTAAATTAATAGAGACTTTATTTCATACACTAAATTTCCGGTATGCCCGGATAGCATTTTAGCTATCTGGTCAGCAGCGATATCCTGCTAAAGTTAGGCATGCTATTTTTGTCTAATTTTAATCAGTTTGGATTAACCAGTTAGTGGCTCAATATCGCTGCTACCTGGTTAACCTTTGGTGCCAACCCCACATTGCCCCCTGAATGACCCAACGCTAAGTGGTCAGTATCAAGGCATTCATCTGGGCTAAGTCTTATCTTCTGCCCCATAGCAGACCTCAATAATATCCTAAAGAAACCCTCAATGGATCAGACTGACCTCAGCTCATATCGACGAATTGCCAGTATACCATTTCTGTTCAAAATAATTGAAAAGTCTGTACAGCGCCAACTTCAAGAACACATTGACACCAATGCTCCCCGTGACCCCCAGCAACATGGTTTCTGCCCTCGCCATGGTTTAGACACCCTCTTCACAGCACTATTTGACACATTGATCAGAGGTCTTGATAAGCCACATCAAGGATTCATTATGATATTTCTAAACATCAATACTGCTTTTGACTCACTATCACACAACATCCTACTTACAAGGCTCAGAGACATAGGCCTCTACCAAACCACAACAGACTGGTTCACCTCATATCTAACAGACAGAAGGCTACAAGTAAAAGTTGGGCCTCTCAAATCCAACCACTTCATCCTAAAGCAAGGAATACCACAGGGCTCACCCTTATCAGCTCTGCTATTTAACATTTACATTCAGTCTATTTGCAATTTATTGAGAAAATTTAACATAAATTTCCATCTATACACAGACGACATTATGTTCTACATGCCCTTCCACAACATTATCCCAGACTTCTCCGTCATGTCAGATTGCTTTTCAGCCATTACAGACCTCCTTGCAGAAATTCTCCATAACTCTTCAGCTCCCTGCCTCAAAGACCTAATCATAAGAACACCCTCAGCAAGGTCTAGAAAATCAGTGAGCCAGAACCTTCTAGTCATACCCCCCCTTAAATGAAGTGTCCTTAAATAAGAGAGTCAATGCCCAATCTACTGATAATGCACCAAATATGAAGAAAAAAAATCACAAAACAGAAAACTACTACTACTTGGAGATTCCATTATCGGAAGCACCAACACAGTTCACAGGAGAGAAGATGGTCAAATGCCTCCCAGGCTCTTCAACCAACAGGAATATGAACCAAATTGTTGGTATAGTTAGTGCAGAAAGTCAGCACTCCAAAACTGATGTTGTCATCCACATGGGTACAAATGACCTGGCTAGAAACAGTGCCTCTACAGTTCAAAGGGACTTCTAGACTCTGGGAGAAAAACTCAAGCCCATTGTTAACACTATAGCATTCTCAGAATTTCTACCTGTTCTTGGTGAGAGGGGCAGAAAGGCTGCATCACATAACAACTTTAATACAAGGCTCCAAACCTGGTGCAAACAAGAAGGATTTAGACAAATCTGATTGATTTCTTTGACTGGGTGACCAGGGATATGAACCAAGGGAGAGCCCTAGATGTGGCGTATTTAGATTTCAGTAAAGCCTTTGACACTGATCCACACAGGTGACTTATAAACAAACTGAGCACCCTAGCGATGAATTCTAAAGATACTGCTTGGGTTAGAAATTGGTTGAGTGGGAGGTGGCAAAGGGTACAAGTAAATGAAGATCACTCTGAGGAGAAAGAGGTTACCACTGGTGTGTCCCAGGGATCTGTCCTAGGTCCAATTCTTTTTACCATTTTTCTTAGTGATATTGCGGAAGGGCTGTCGGGTAAGGTTTGCCTCTTTGCGGAAGTTACCAAAATCTGCAATAGAGTATATACCCAGGAGGTGTAGATAATATGAGGAGGGATCTAGCTAAGCTTGAAGAATGGTCTATAATAGTGGATGACCAGAGAACTAGATCAAGGGCATGCGATGGATGTGATCTACCTAGATTTCAGCAAAGCCTTTGATACTGTTTCTCAAAGGAGGCTTATCAATAAACTCAACAGCTTGGGATGGGTCCCAAGGTCGTGAACTAGAGCAGAAATTGGTTGGCTGACAGACAAAAGAAGGTGATGGTAAACGGAACTCACTTGGACGAAAGGAAGGTAATTAACGATGTGCCCTGGGGACCGGTACTGTTCAATGTATTTGTGAGTGATATTGCTGAGGGACTGAATGGAGAAGTCTGTCTTTTTGCAGATGACATGAAAATTTGCAACAGACTGGACTCCCTTGAGGGAGTGGATAACATGAGGAAAGATCTACAAAAGCAGGAAGAATGATCTAATGCTTGGCAGTTAAGATTTAATGTGAAGAAGTGAAGTGTCATGCACTTGGGAAGCAAAAAGGCAATTATATGCGATAGGGGGTGAGAGATTGGTGTACAGAGACCAGGAGAAGGACTTCGGAGTGATTATTTCTGACAATCTCAAGGTAGCGAAACTGTGTGGCAAGGCGGTGGCAAAAGCAAGAAGGATGCTGGGTTGCATACCAAGAGGAATTACCAGCCGAAAGGAAGAGGTACTAATGTCACTTTGCAAGTTGCTGGTGAGGCCTTACTTGGAATATTGTGTTCAGTTTTGGAGACCATATCTCACAAAGCATATAAAAAGACTGGAAACGGTTCAGAGGAAGGCAACCAAAATGATTTGGAGCCTGTGTCAGAAGAGACTTGAAGACCTAAATATGTACACTGTGGAGAAGAGGAGGGACAGGAGATATATGATTCAGACCTTTAAATACGTAAAGAGCATTAATGAACAAACAAACCTCTTCCAAAGTCAGGGAAGCTGTAAAACTAGAGGGTATAACATGAAGCTGCAAGGGGGTAAACTGAAAGGCAATGTCAGGAAATACTTTTTCACTGAAAGGGTGATGGATCCTTGGAATGCCCTCCCGATGGAAGTGGTGGGGTAAATACAGTGACAGAATTCAAAATGGCAAGGGACAGGCACAATGGCTCCCTTTATAGCAACAAGATAAAATAAAAATAAACATATCTTATATCTATTCGAATAGGGGTGACCTACACGGAGCGGTGGGTACACCCCTAAACAAAGGCATGGGAAGAGGTGACCAGCACGAAGCAGCAGGTTCACCTACTCTTGCCGCCTTGCTAGGCAGACTAGATGGACCATACTTGTCTTTATTTGCCATCATATACTACGTTACTATGTTAGCCTTCACTCTTTTTGCCCCAACTATCTGGAACATCCTATCTGAAGCAATCAGATCTGCACAGTCCAAACAAGACCCGAAGAAACTCTTAAAAACACATCTCTTCATTGAACACTTTGGCCCAAATGATATCACATAACTAAACATACACATGCCATGTCTTCATTCACGCACTGCCGAAATCAGTAAACGCCCATTGTGTTAACTTCAAGTTTGTATCCCCATGAGTTCTATGTAAACGCAAATCACTTGAGTTTGTTATTGTTGTTCTATATTGTCACGTGCACCACCTTGGCAGGGTAATAGACCAAGGTAGGTTGGACACAAAAATATATAAGGTTGAGTTTGGCAAGTGTTTCACAGGGCCCAGGGACTTTTAGCCTGGTAGCCTCCTTGTTACCAAATCTCAAAGAACACAAAGGTCAGAGTGGATTGAAAACAAAGGCATTTATTTCCCCCTCTTGCAAAGGTTCAAATGGTTGGGCAATAACATCAACACAAGTGTCCTTACTTCGGGTTAGAAGAAAAAGTAAAACACGAGTTTAAAGCAAAACTGTTATCTTCACAGAGTGGTGTACAAAAACAAACATGTTCTATTCCACAAGTTATAGCTTATACGCTAGGCAAGGACTCCAGGCTTCCTGTCATGCAGTAATTACAGTCCATTTCTGTATCTGAAAGCTCTTTAGCAAATTCCACTTGCATCGGTTCCAATTCGGAAGCCTCTGAAACTGAGTCAGTAATTTCTGGCAAATTGTAGTCAGGCTTCTTATATAACTTTTGTATGACCTCCCAATGCTCAGGTTTAAGCGCAGGGCGTCGGTCCTGTGCTCTCCTATACTGAGAACACTCCTCCTTCTGCAAGGGTTTTACATTAGCTTCATGCAAACCTTTCTCATTAAAAAGTCTCTTATTTGGTAAACGTTTCTTGTACCTTGTATCATAGGCAGTTTTATATGGACAGTATTCCTCTGCTCCCTGTCCTCCCCATATACCAGCACTCTGAAACCTGCTTCGAGTAAAATATGGGTTACCTTTTATCTTTGGCTTTTCTACTCCAGGTGAGAGTTGAGGCCTGCCTCGGCTGGGATTCTGACTTGCCTGAGCAATGGGCCTTAGGTTCTCCAGCCGTCCTTCAGTTGGCTTTATACTGCAGTCACAGCAATGCCTTCGCCTCTCTTGACGAAAAGCACTCACTCTTGATGGAGCTGTCTCTCCTTCTCCTCGGTTGCTCCTCTCTTCATGCCACAGCGGCTGCTGCTGCCTTCTGCCAAACTCCTGTCCAGGGGCTACTGCTTCAGCCCTTCCTTTTCCAGAACTGGCCTTCTTCCTGCACCACTCTTCCTTGAAGAGCACACCTTCTCCTCTCTCCTTATCTCTGAGGAGAACCCTTTCTCCTGGATATGTCCGTTCTGTCTGTCCTTCCGATTCTGCCTCTTCTGCTGATCCTGCCTCTTCTGCTCTCCAGTCTTCCAGACTCTCTTTAAGAGGTACTCCTCTCTTCCTTGATTGGAGGCTGGCTGGCATTACCTCACGACCTATGGGGCGTGGTTCCTTAGTCTCTCGGAGGTCCCTCTTGCTCCCTCTATCTGGTTCCTCGAAATATTGCAGCTTGTGCCTGACTTTTTCTGTGTTTAAAACATTTTCTTCTGTTCCCAGAGGGTCTGCTGCGTGACAATATAAACCGCCTTGGCATAAAGGCGGTACAAACAAAACCTGTTAAATAAATAAATAAGATAAAGGGTACAGGTAAATGGAGCTCACTTTGAGAAGAAGGAGGTTACCAATGGTGTGCCATTGGGATCTGTCCTTGTTCCGATTCTTTTTAACCTCTTTGTTATTGATATTGCAGAAGGACCATCGGTAAGGTTTGCCTCTTTGCAGATGATACCAAAATCTGCAATAAAGTTATCCACTGCCAGAAAGGAGTAGATAACATGAGAAGGGATCTAGCTAAGCTTGAAGAACGGTCGAGAATTTGGCAACTGAGATTTAATGCTAAAAAATACAGGGTCATACATTTGGGCTGCAATAATCCAAGGGAGCAGTACAGTGTAGGGGGTAAAGTACTTCTTTCCACAAAAGAAGAGCGGAACCTGGGCGTGATGGTGTCTGACAATCCTAAAATAGCTAAACAGGTAGAAAAGGCGATGGCAAAAGCTAGAAGGATGCTTGGGTGCATAGGTAGAGAAATGGCCTGCAGAAAAAAAGGAGGTGATAGTGCCTCTGTATAAGACTTTGGTGCAACCTCATTTAGAGTATTGTGTAAAATTCTGGAGACCACACCTTCAAAAGGATGGGCCCATTTTTGAGCTGGGCGGTGCTATGCGCTGTGTTGGTGCATAGCCCACCCCCCTCTCGCCTAACCTGAATTTTCCATGCCGGGGTCATATGTGGACTCAGCATCAAAAATCCAGGTGTCGTCGCACAGCCAGGAAGCTGCAGTAGCTACCCATGTAACACCAATTTTCAATGTTACACACTAGACCCAGCGCCTTAAAGATAGCAGAGGATATGGAAGGGCAGACTAGATAAGCCGTGTGGTCTTTTTCTGCCATCATGTTTCTAAGGGGTATGTTTACTAAACCATCTTAATGTGCGCTTTGTAACGTTAGCGCGCGATAAGGTACCTTATCGCGCAATAATGTCGCATCTGCCGGCGCACAGGTACCTTATCGCGCGATAACGCGCACAGCGGCGAAAACGAGCGATGAAGGCGGGCAAAGGCTCCCGGAGGGCGGAGGAAGGCTCCCCAAGGGCGGAGAGAAGGGGTCAATGGGTGGAGAGTGGGAGGGGAGAGGCTCCCCGCACACTAACGCTGTGAAATCCGAGGCAAAAAAATAACGCCAGAGAAACCCTCGCGTTAGAGCCGATTTAAAGGGAAAAGAAACCATTTCCGTCAGCAATGTACAGCAAAACCAGGGAAACCTACAAAAAGTGATAAGTGTGATACATGTGCACGGAACAAAAGGGCAAATAAACTGTGAAAATGACCTCAACAAAATGGAAAAAAAAACATAACCAAGCTAGCCAATAGTGATATCAATGGGCAACATCAAAAAACACTCCCAGTAAAGCTCCAAAAAAAAGAAATGAATTTTGGAAGGGTCTACGCTCCGTCCCCATACAAGGTGAATGAGCCCACAGTGAAATTGTCCAGAGCAGGGTTTCCAACCCCATTGGCCAGGTTTCCTATCTCCAGGGACTGCACTGTCTCTGTAGCCACAGTGTGATGCAGTGAACACAGCCAGTGTGTTCAGGAGCAGAAAGTCACCAGTTCAAGTCCCAGCTGGGGCTCCTGCCAATCCAGTCCCCATATTTTAACCATTACTAAACCGTGAAAGTACAGACGAACCTTTATTGCAGAGAACATAAGCATGGTTCAAACGCCTATATTTTACCCTACAGAGCACAGACACCAGAAACATGTGCATTACCTAGAGCACATTCCCCAAAATGCAGCCCTGGAGGGCCACAAATCATTCAGGTTTGATGCTGTCTCCAATATAAGGCCATGTCAGCATGGTGGCGGAGGGGTACCGGTGGTGGAGGGGGCTGCCCACAGCACACCATGGCCTAGCCCTCTTCAAGTGGGTGCCGTGCACTGCAATAGACAGGCTCTGTCTGACGAACAGCCATGGACTCCCCAGGGAATGTACTGCTTCTGTGTCAAGACTGTGGTGCAGCGCACACAGCCAGTGCCTTCAGGAGCAGAAAGTCACAGGTTCAAATCCAAGCTGTGCCTCCTGCCATCCCAATCTCCACATTTTACCCACCACAAAAATGTGATAATACAGACAGAACCTTTAGTGCAGATAACGTAAACATGCCCAAAACATCTACATTTTACCCTACAGAGCACAGACACCAGAAATATGCGCATTACCTAGAGCAGAGTCCCCCAAATGCAGTCCTGGAGGGCCACAAATCATTCACGTATATGGTGTATCTAATAAAGATGTGTGTGCTTCATTTCCATGCGCCGCCCCCATGGTATGCAGATGTATCTCATGCATATTCATTAGGGACAGCAGGAAAACATGAACAGTGTTTGGCCCACCAGGACTGGAGTTGGGGACCTCTGCCCTAGAGCAGCGGCCAACAGGAGCAGAAAGAACCGCACCCACAGGCTCCGTTATCGAAAGCCTCACGGAGAGGCAGGATATCGGGCCTTGCGTACATCTCACAATACTAGTACGTGCATACCTTACCAATGCCACCCTAAACCTGGGAATATGGTACACATATATCAAAAGGTTGCTATGATTACTGGCAGATAGCAATTCCTAAGTTAAGCACAATATGCTCATTGAGCTGTATCATACCAATATCTTTGATGTCTGTAGAGTGTGTTTCAGGTCTGGTGTCTGACAGTGTTCACCACCCTGGGGAGTGACCCCACTCAGCCCACACTGTTTGCACTGTGTCCAGTGTTAGCTTGCCAATGTGCATAATGAGGAGCAAGGTACTGTGGGTATAGCTCGGACAGGGTGGCCTGGGCAGGATGCATGAGCACAGGACCAATGTTCCCTCTAATTTTCTGTAGGCTGTGTGCGCATAAAATATCAGCTGTGCAGCTTTTGAAGGAAGGTTAAATTTTTGTGCGCCACATAACGACACTCAGAGTTATATACTTTAAAATTTGACTACACTTCAGAAAACAGTATGTACACCACATTGATTTTAATCAAATTAAATGAAAATAGATGATTACTAAATGAAGCGGAAAATTTCTAGTAATTACAATCACAGCTTTTAAATTTTAAGACATCTGTGGTGTTTTCTATCAGAATCAGAACCGTAATTTTTGTGCGCTCTGTTGTAAAGTATGTGCGCTCGCTCAGCGAGGTGTGTGCGCGCGCACACGCGCACAGCTTAGAGGGAACAGTGCACAGGACATAGGGCAATGGCTGGGACATTGTAGTGGCCGGCCATCACCTGCACGGACAGGGTGGCCCCTGCATGTCCTGCAGGGAGGTCACTCTCACCCTGACTGAGCAGTCACCATGGCATGGCTAGGTCCCCCATAATACTAATAGCATCTCTTTCAAGTGATATCTATGGGCTGCCTTTTTGGGGCCCAATCACTAACCTATCTGCTTGGTGGGTGTGCTAGCACTAAGGATAAATAGCGGTCTTCTTATAAAGGGATAAGTAAATGACAAAATGTGTGGGTATGTCCCTTCAGATAAATAAGTTAATGGTCCGATGTTATAAGATGTAGCAATGCATTCACTCATACATACTCATCCTCCTATAGTACGAAATGTGCACTAAGATACTTTCATAAAAAGAACCTCTGGTCTCAGACTATGGATAGCATCGCTCCAGACATATCTCTTATGAGCTAGATGTTAAAATGGCATCAACAACCATGTTGAATTAGGTTCTTTTAATCATGTATCCGATATTGCTACTTTCAAAAAAGTTTGTTCAACCAAATCGGACTTAACTTAAGTTTTGTTCCAGTTTAACTTCCAATCGTGCCAATATTGCAATTGCCCCAATGCCTCCTTGGCGGTACCTGTTAGACGTTTCAATTCTTCGTCTATACATTAGCACTGCGAAAAAGAAAAGGCACAGATGTTACTACAGAAGCAATGTTGGATAAAATAACGCAAATTCATACAGAAGGCTGTAAACATACCATAGCAAAAAATAGGAAGTGTTTCACAACTTTGGCTTATGTGATCTTCAATGCGTTTATCAATGGCTATCGTGCTCTCTCAAAAAACGCCGCACATGCGGGTTTCCTGAGAGACTCCAAAGATTAAATGGTCTGTCGATCATGACGTCAAGCCCATTGTCAAAAATTTTTTAAAGGGGACAGAACAAAATTCCACAAAAAAACTTGTAGATTAGATATCATAGACATGCTCTCCATTCAATCACGGTATTCAATCCCCCAGGAGTAACCGATTGCAGACCATAGATCCATTTTTGTTCACGTAACAAAAGACTTTGATTTCTCGATTTACCCAAACTGCCTCCCAACACACGATCTATACCAAAGCAGCGCAGATCGTGAAAATGATGATTATGTTGAATACAATGAGCTACAAGAGGGGCTTCCATTGATTTACAATGAATGCGGCTACGATGTTCCCCCAGCCGAACTTTCAATTGGCGGGTAGTTTGTCCGATGTACAGCAGCCCACAGGGGCACCGAATAGCATAAACTATGTAATCTGTAGTGCAGGAGGTTTGATGCCTCAAATGATAGTGTTTCCCATGATAGGTAAAAACATCGGTGTCTTCAGTTACACTGCAGATGGTGCATTGGTGGGTGTGCTGACATCCTAATTTTGGGTGCACACATTTCTTCCAGTAATGTGCACTATGGACTAACTAGCAGACTGTTTGCAGTTAGTATGTGTGAGGCTGGAACACCTTGCAGGGTGCAGTGGCTGCAGATTCACTGTGCTCGCTGCTGGAGAATGTCAGATAGTGGTGGTGGGCAGCTGAACATTTCCAGGTTTCCTGTCTGTCTGCTATCACCATATGGATGTGTACAGAAATGCATGGACCACCCTGTATGTTGTCTGCCCCCCCCCCAAACTGAACTGAGGTTGATGGTCCCCTCTACCAGCACTGTTGCAATGATGTAGAATGTGGATCTGTTGGTGGGAGATCCTGAGCTCCAGAGGGCAGTTTGGGTGGTACTACATAATCCGCCTAGGGGTCCAAACAGCCCGCCCCCCTGGTCACATAAATCATGTGGCCATGGCACCCACACAGAATATGCACTATTCTGGGTGCATCAAAGCGCTCAAGGGCTAAACTTGACTGAGAAATAAAAGATGGACACAGGTGTATTTGGCAGTGTATCTGCAAGACCAACTCATCACACACTGGCACTGATGGGGACTCACACCATAGCCTATCTCAGCTAAGCCAGGTGCTGTGGACATGGTGCTGGGTGGCCCACCTCACCCTCAGGGTGAGCACAGGACCTGCACAATGTGATGGTCAGTACCTATCTGTGCCAGTAACACACATGCTCAGTACTCCCTACCAGGCTGAGGTGGTGTGGGGGTGCATACCCCATCCTGTGGTTATCTGTAGACTGCTGATTTGCATGTGCAGTGCATCATGGGTATGTGTGGTTTAACCCTATCCTGCTAACCACAGCAGACAGTTCGTGTGGTGGGCTGCAGTCCAACTGTAGCCAGTCAGGAGTTTGTTAGCAGCTATGGAGATGTAGCCCACGGGTGACTGCACTGCCTGTGGAGCCAGAGGTCATGGGTTTGATCCCACAGTGGGGTTATGTGATAGGGCTCTCTGAGGAATTTTCTTTTATAATTTAAATTGGTGCTGCCAGCAACAACACCCTCAGTGCTGTAGCCTGAAGGTGCCTCCAAAGCGCCCTATAAGGTGCCCCAAAGGGAACATTATAAGGTGCCGTGTTGGACAGTGCACCTTATTATGTGTCCTCAGGAGTGCCACATAGGGTGCATGATGTGGCACCTTAGGTTATGCCAATGTGAGGGTGTGTTTGCTGGCAGCAGAAATGAAAAAAATAATCCAAATGCCTCACAAAGCACTGCTGATATTAAAGGGTAATGTCTCAGGCAGTCATATGCAAAAGCTGCACTGTGGGACTGAACCCATGACCCCTATACCATCAGGCAATTTGTCAACCAATGTGCTACACCTCTGCCACTAGGTCTGTATGCCAGCACACATGCCTATGATTAACACACATTAATGTGCTACTCCTACCTCCATCGTATCATAATGTGCGGTACATAACCTATTGCGTGAGTCCAACGTTTAGCCCAGAAGGCCCCCTCCCCCCCACTTATGGCATCCTGCAAATCATTGCTGGATTCACATTAAGATGGATTAATGAACATACCCCATAGGCACACACAACCCCATATCACCAGGGTGAGTGACAGCCCACGTTGATGGGCTCTCAGGACTCCTTGGTGTAACTGTTTAGCCAGTCATTGCTCTATGAAAACGCATAACAAAATAACCCCACCTATGATGGAAAATCCTAACGCACCAGTATCAAACCATCATGTATCATAAACCCAAAAATAATTCTCAATTTTTATCTTGTCAGAGCCCACCGGGGGAGGGCTAGAACAGTATACCTAACCCCCTCCAGACTGTAGACTACTTTTATTTTATTTTCACCCCAAAAATATAAAATTATAACTTATCTTATAAATAGCTCAACTCTGCTCATTTTTCTCACAAGTTGCTAGCCAAAAAGTTTGTGTCACGACGTGCACGTTTCGGGTAAGTCCCTGTCTCAAGTGCGCCAATTCCTTCAATCGTGCAACAACAAAAAATGCCGTCTTCGCGGGCTTGGGTGTTTCGTAATCAAATGGCATTAGCAGACTCGAAACTTTAAACAGGGGAAACCCAATCAGAAGCGGGAACCACCTCACTGTCAGAGGTGTACCACACTGCCATTGGTCAAAACTTGGAAAAACGAGAACTGACGTCACAGAATAGTGGCCCAATCAATTTCACGATTTAGACCAGACGGATGAATGGTATGCAGTTCAAAAATCCATCGTTGTTCTGTGCGCTGTAACTTAAGTTCACGATCACCCCTCCGTGGGTCTAAAGGAATGTGATCAATGATCGTCCAGGTCAATTCTTCAAAAGCATGAGATAGAGCTTCACAATGTTCCACCATGGGGGCCGTCAGAACTTTATTTCTGATTCGTGAGGCATGTTCAGCCAGGCGCTTTCGCATAGAACGAATAGTACGTCCCACATACCAAAGTCCGCATGGACAGCACACCAAATAAACAACAAAGGAAGTTTGACAAGTAGTTTTCCAGCGTCGCGTATATTCACGTAGGGTAACAGGATGTTGCCAAGTCACTCCCGAAACTGTCCTTTGACAGTAGCTGCATTCATTACACGAATAATGGCCTCCTTCATGACCAGAAGGAACTGGTCGATCTAACATCAAGGCTGTCTTAACTAACTGGTTATTTAAATTAGTACCCCGTGAAAACGCCAAACGCAAAGGTTGTTGGAAACAAGCTTGTAATGTCAACATCTGCCAATGGGACCGTAAGATGTTAGCTACATCTGAACTATGTTCCATGCAGGGAAGCACTCCTACAATTGGATCCTGTATTAGGGACCGTACCGGAGATTATTGAGGGTCCAGCAACCATTCACGATGAGTATATCTCGCTCTATGATATGCTTGAGTGACAATTTTCATAGGATACCCTCGATCAATCAGTCGTTTCTTCAAATCTGAAGCGTGAATTTTAAACTCATCGATAGAATGACACAGGCGTCGGAGTCTTAAAAACTGTCCAAAAGGAAGCCCGCGTTTTAAAGGGGAAGGGTGATAACTTCTATAATGAAGCAAACTGTTTTCTCTGAACTGATTTTCGAAATAGCGAGGTGACCAATCTGTCACCTTCCACTGATACCAAGACATCCAAAAATTCTACCTTGTCTTGTGCTATGTGTTCCGTGAACTTAATGTTGGTTTTTAATTGATTTAACCAGGTGATAAAACTATGGAGAGAACCACGATCAGATTTCCAGATGAAAAAAATATCATCTAAAAACCGCTTCCAGAGGATCACGTGCTGGTATAAAGGAGATGGTTTGATAAGGGCCTCTTCCATACGCCCCATATATAGGGTAGCTATTGACAGAGCCATCGTGGCCCCCATCGCGATTCCAGAGATCTGTTGGTAGAAGTTACCATCTACCAGAAAATAATTCTGGGTCAATACTAAACGTGCCAAGTCTAATAAAAAAGATCGTGGCAATCGATCTGGAGCTTTAAGAAAGGAATGCTCCAATAGTTCTAACGCTTCCATCTGATCAATGTTGGTATACAATGCGGTGACGTCCAAGGTCACCAAAAAAGCTCCATTTGGAAACACAAAGCCGGAAATCACCTGGAGGAAATGAGTTGAATCCTTTAAAAATGATGGTATTGCGCATGACTAGAGCGCCCAAATTATTTAAGTGGGATGCTGAGTTTGTTTCAAAATGGAACATGATATCTAATAAATGCAGTTTCGATCTAATAGCGCTCATTTTGGAAAGGACAATTCAGGAGGAGGAAAAGCTACAGAAGGAATTGGATGAGGCAAGCACTTCTTTGAAAGAAGTGTTAGGGCATGACCCCTTTAAATTTAAGATGGATGATATTGATAAACAAATGAAGAGTTTTTCTGATTATTTAAAGTCGTTAAAATTAAAAAAGTTTTCACGTGATAGTGGGGATTTTGAAATAGGTCATGTTTATTATTGGATGTATGAAAAAGAGCCTACACAGAAACATGTCACTTTTGAGGCTTCCTCCGACGATACAGATGATAGTTCGGCTTTGACTGAGCAGAGACAAGTGTCTACTAGGGGGGATTCAAGTGTTCAAAGATCTCGTCGCAATTTTCAGGATTTTTGGAAGGGTCGGGGACGTCGTTCTCGAGACTCCTATCAAGACGAGGAATGGGAGCCCCCACACACTAGATCCTGGTCCCGACAAGAACCGCTTCCTCCCTAGTGGTGAATTTGACTGGGCGGCAGTTTTCTTCTTCCCAAGAACATGTATTGAATTATGGGCTCTCTTTTGTACCAACGTCCCGTTATGACCCTTTTTTAATGCGGATAAATCTTTATAGATTTTTTCGAAAATTGAGAATAAAAATTTTTTTTCATGATCATCCTGCAATAGATGATGGATCAATAGTGAAACTTGTGTCACACTGGTTACCTACGGAGGCGAGCCATGACCCGTTGATTTCTACATATCAGGCCCTGGTTTTACGTGATGTGGAGAGACTGGAAAAAACACCCCTGAAGAGGTTTTCAAACCTGAATAGGGAAGATTGGAGGTCTTTGAGGGAATTTTCGTCGGACCCCACATTAGCGTTCCGACGCGCAGATAAGGGGGGAGCACTGGTGGTGATGGACTCTAAGATTTATCTTCAACATTTATACACCCATATTCGGGATCTTTCGGTGTATAAATTATTGGATTCGGACCCCACAGCAGTTTTAAAACACACTATTCATCTACTTGTGGAGGAAGCATTTCGTCTAGGTTGGATAACTTCAAAAGAAAAACGATTTTTGTTAGTAACTCATCCCACCATTCCTACACTGTACCTTGTGCCCAAAATACATAAATCCTTGGTTTCACCTCCAGGAAGGCCAATTGTCTCTTGTCGTAATTCAGTTTTGGAACCACTTTCGATTTTTTGCGACATGTTTTTGAAAACTGAGGCAAAAGAAGTACCATCATTTTTAAAGGATTCAACTCATTTCCTCCAGGTGATTTCCGGCTTTGTGTTTCCAAATGGAGCTTTTTTGGTGACCTTGGACGTCACCGCATTGTATACCAACATTGATCAGATGGAAGCGTTAGAACTATTGGAGCATTCCTTTCTTAAAGCTCCAGATCGATTGCCACGATCTTTTTTATTAGACTTGGCACGTTTAGTACTGACCCAGAATTATTTTCTGGTAGATGGTAACTTCTCCCAACAGATCTCTGGAATCGCGATGGGGGCCACGATGGCTCCGTCAATAGCTACCCTATATATGGGGCGTATGGAAGAGGCCCTTATCAAACCATCTCCTTTATACCAGCACGTGATCCTCTGGAAGTGGTTTTTAGACGATATTTTTTTCATCTGGAAATCTGATCGTGGTTCTCTCCATAGTTTTATCACCTGGTTAAATCAATTAAAAACCAATATTAAGTTCACGGAACACATAGCACAAGGTAGAATTTTTGGATGTCTTGGTATCAGTGGAAGGTGACAGATTGGTCACCTCGCTATTTCGAAAATCAGTTCAGAGAAACAGTTTGCTTCATTATAGAAGCTATCACCCTTCCCCTTTAAAACGCGGGCTTCCTTTTGGACAGTTTTTAAGACTCCGACGCCTGTGTCATTCTATCGATGAGTTTAAAATTCACGCTTCAGATTTGAAGAAACGACTGATTGATCGAGGGTATCCTATGAAAATTGTCACTCAAGCATATCATAGAGCGAGATATACTCATCGTGAATGGTTGCTGGACCCTCAATATTCTCCGGTATGGTCCCTAATACAGGATCCAATTGTAGGAGTGCTTCCCTACATGGAACATAGTTCAGATGTAGCTAACATCTTACGATCCCATTGGCAGATGTTGACATTACAAGCTTGTTTCCAACAACCTTTGCGTTTGGTGTTTTCACGGGGTACTAATTTAAATAACCAGTTAGTTAAGACAGCCTTGATGTTAGATCGACCAGTTCCTTCTGGTCATGAAGGAGGCCATTATTCGTGTAATGAATGCAGCTACTGTCAAAGGACAGTTTCGGGAGTGACTTGGCAACATCCTGTTACCCTACGTGAATATACGCGATGCTGGAAAACTACTTGTCAAACTTCCTTTGTTGTTTATTTGGTGTGCTGTCCATGCGGACTTTGGTATGTGGGACGTACTATTCATTCTATGCGAAAGCGCCTGGCTGAAAATGCCTCACGAATCAGAAATAAAGTTCTGACGGCCCCCATGGTGGAACATTGTGAAGCTCTGTCTCATGCTTTTGAAGAATTGACCTGGACGATCATTGATCACATTCCTTTAGACCCACGGAGGGGTGATCGTGAACTTAAGTTACAGCGCACAGAACAACGATGGATTTTTGAACTGCATACCATTCATCCGTCTGGTCTAAATCGTGAAATTGATTGGGCCACTATTCTGTGATGTCAGTTCTCGTTTTTCCAGGTTTTGACCAATGGCAGTGTGGTACACCTCTGACAGTGAGGTGGTTCCCGCTTCTGATTGGATTTCCCCTGTTTAAAGTTTCGAGTCTGCTAATGCCATTTGATTACGAAACACCCAAGCCCGCGAAGATGGCGTTTTTTGTTGTTGCACGACTGAAGGAATTGGCGCACTTGAGACAGGGACTTACCCGAAACGTGCACGTCGTGACACAAACATTTTGGCTAGCAACTTGTGAGAAAAATGAGCAGAGTTGAGCTATTTATAAGATACCGGTAAGTTATAATTTTATATTTTTGGGGTGAAAATAAAATAAAAGTAGTCTACCGTCTGGAGGGGGTTAGGTATACTGTTCTAGCCCTCCCCCCGGTGGGCTCCGACAAGATAAAAATTGAGAATTATTTTTGGGTTTATGATACATGATGGTTTGATACTGGTGCGCTATGAAAACGCATAGCACACCGGTTCCAACAGTACCCTAGGAACCAGTGGTGATGGGTTCAAGACCCAAGTGTGTAAACAACAAGGAAAAATTCTAATTGTGTCTTTAAATGTCAGACACATCAGTGCAATGTCTGTCTGCATCAAAGATCTGTATAAATATTGTTGGCGACACCATACCCTGTGCGGCAAAAAGATGCGCGCGTGTTGGTGCTGCGCATGTGCAGGTGGTGTGCTGCACGTGTTGCGGCGTGCGTGCGTTCCTCATTGGTGACAGTGTAGAACATGGCAACCAGATCCAGGAAGCCTGCCTTCACCACCCGGGAGCTACGCTGCCTGGCACAGCTGATTGCTGTGAGGCAGCACAAGCTGTTTCCAGGGTCATCCAGGCGGCAGGACCAGATGAGGGTCCAGAGGGCGTGGGATCGGCTGTCACAGCGCTATAATCATGTGGCAAACTACCCACTTGAGGTAAGTGTATGGGGACAGGTCAGTAGATCCATATATATATCCATTGTTGATTGTAGCTGTGCATGCTGCTGTGTGTAGGTAGTCTATCTCAGTGATGTGTATCAGGTAAACCCACATGCCATATTGTCTATATATCACATCTGAGTGATTTGCCCTGTACCCAGGGGGCTAAGGACCTGTTCACAGAGTTCCTGATGCCATCCTGGTGTCATGACAATTTGCCCTTCTTGGTGGGTTCCCTTACCTACTCCCTTGCTGTGTGCCCACTGTTCAGGAACAGCCTCCATTGCTGTAGAGTTTTAAACTATCTTTCTCTTAGTCTACCTGAGTGACTGCCCCTCCCCCCTGCTGAGGCATTGTTGTAGACCTCCATTTCCTGTTGTGCATGTGGGCTTGCTCAGATTGCCTTTCTGTTTCTTGAGAAGAGCAGTGCTTTCCAGGGCTCTCCCAAAAGGTGATTTTTGCTGAATTTGCTGCTAAATTGTGAGTTTTGTCTGTTTGTCTCCACATATTTATCTATCTATTTGCCCTTCTTGGTGGGTTCCCTTACCAACTCCCTTGCTGTGTGCCCACTGTTCAGGAACAGCCTACTGGCCAGAGACACTTAGGTTCCCGCCCACCCTACCCCTCACCCCACCCACCCCAGGGGCTACATTGCCTATATAGTGGTCACATATGTGCCATCTGTCATTCCTAACTTGGGTAACGCCCACATCTTCAACTTTTCTTATTATTCTTCCTCTTCTGGGACTGCTTAATCAACATGTCGTGTATTCAGTGCAATAACTGTGGTACTTTCATTCAAAGAAAAATCATTTGGAGCCTAAGAGCTTGTCCTATATGCCTAAAGTCAGCTGCCATGCATGAAGAACTGACTCTACTAAGGAAAGACCTAGCAGCCATGCATAAAGAAGTGTCTCTACTGAGGGAGGAACTGGCTGCAATGAAGCGCACCTCTTCTAGGATACAAACTGAACAAAGTCCTCCACCGCTCCCACAAAGAATCAAACACCCCAGGAACAAATGGATCACAGTGGGTTCTGGAAGATTGCGACCTGTAATGCAGAGACATCCTACACATCAAGAGATATCCCTGCAAAATGCCTTCTCTGCCTTGGCTAATGAGGATGCCCAACCCAAAGAAACTGAAGGGCCCTTAAATGAGTCAGACAATGCCCAATCTCCTGCTAAAGAACCAAATATGAAGAAAACCTCACCAAACAGAAAACTATTACTACTTGGAGATTCCATCATCAGAGGCACCAACTTGGGAACACAGTTCAAAGGAGAGAAGATAGTCATGTGCCTACCAGGCTCTTCAGCCAGCAGGAATACAAACCAAGTTGTTGAAATACTTAGCACAAAAAGTGAGCACTCCAAACCAGATGTTATTATCCACTTGGGCACAAATGACCTGGCTAGAAACAGTGCCTCTACAGCCCAAAAGGACTTCCAATCTCTGGGAGAGAAACTCAAGCACATTGTTAACACTGTTGCATTCTCAGAAGTTCTACCTGTTCTTGGTAAGGGGACAAAAAGGCTGCATCACATTAACAACTTTAATACATGGCTCCAGACCTGGTGCAAACAAGAAGGATTCAGATTTCTTGGCAACTGGGGCAACAGATGGACCAACAAGAGTCTATACTGTGCTGATGGATTACATCTCTCTGTCACAGGGAAAAGAAACCTAAGTGAAAAATTCAGGCAGTATGTGGATATGCATTTAAACTAGGAAAAGGGGGTGATGGATGTGGAAGGTCAACATCTGCATGCCACCCCCTGCAAAAGCAGAACAACATCAGAAACAGCCACACTCTTAAACCACACATCAAAAACAAGTGGGAAGAAGTGGGCAGAATAAAATCAATGCAAAATACACACAAGCCAGGTAAATGCTGGAAAGCAATGAGCACAAATGCTCGAAGCTTAGCCAAAAAAATTCCAGACCTGGAAGCCCTAATGGTGGAAACGGATTTGGACATTGTGGCCGTTACGGAAACATAGTTTAATGAATCGCATGATTGGGATATAGCCATAGCTGGCTATAATCTATTCAGAAGAGACAGAGAAAATGGAAAAGGAGGAGGAGGAGGAGTAGCCTTGTATGTCAAAAGCAGTATTAAAGCTACTGAAATGCAGGGAACATGGGGAAAAGAAGAAGCGCTCTGGATTGCATTGGAAAGAGGAGATGGCACTGTCATCCATATTGCTGTAGTCTACAGACCTCCGACTCAAATTGAAGAGAGAGAGATAACGAATTGATTATAGATATTGCCAAGATAGCAACAAAGGGGGAAGCGATCATATTAGGTGACTTTAATCTACCTGATGTGGATTGGATTACTCCTTCTGCACATCTAGAAAGAAGCAAAAAAATTGTGGATGCACTCCAAGATGCATTACTTAGACAAATGGTGATGGAACCAACCAGGGAAAGCTCAACGCTGGATGTAGTGCTTACCAACAGTGAAAACGTGTCGAATGTCTGCGTGAGTGCCCCTGTGAGCAACAGCGACCATCAAATGGTGTGGTTTGAGATAAAAGCCATGGTACAGGCCAATCATAGCAAGCTCAAAGTCCTAAACTTCAAAAACACTGACTTCAATAAAATGGCCGAGTACTTAAAGGAGGAGATGACGGGGTGGAAGGAGATAAGGGAAGTGGAATTGCAATGGACTAAACTAAAGGCGGCAATAAAAGGGGCAACAGATAAATATGTAAGAAAAATAACTAAAAACAAGAGGAGAAGGAAACCTATTTGGTTTTCCAAAGAGGTGGCTGCGCAAATAAAGGCAAAAAAACACAGCTTTCGCAAAATTCAAAAGCTTGCAAACAGAAGAACACAGAAATGAATACAGGATCCAACTCAAAGAGTCTAAAAGAGTAATAAGGATAGCAAAATCAAAGGCAGAAGAAAAGATGGCTAAAGATGTTAAGGGTGGCAACAAAACTTTCTTCAGGTATATTCAGGAAAGGAAGAAGATCAGAGTTGGAATTGCAGGACTCAGAAGTGCTGGGAAAGGACTCGTGGAAAGTGACACTGAAAAAGCGAAATTGCTAAACAAATACTTCTGCTCTGTTTTTACTAAAGAAGATCCTGGAGATGGACCAGCTGTGACTCCCAAATATAAAAATAGGACTGAAGTAGATACCACACCATTCACAGAAGATGAGGTGCTAGAACAACTTGCTAAACTGAAAGTGGACAAAGCCATGGGACCAAATGGGATACATCCCAGGATACTGAAAGAGCTCAGAGAGGTTCTTGCAGGACCATTAAAGGATGTCTTCAACAGATCCTTGGAAACAGGAGTGGTTCCTCAGGACTGGAGAATGGCTAATGTTGTACCTCTACACAAAAGTGGTGACAGGGAAGAAGTGTCAAATTACAGGCCCGTGAGCCTTACCTCGGTGGCAGGAAAAGTAATGGAGGCGCTCCTGAAAGAGCGAATAGTGAACTTTCTCAAAACCAACAGGTTGCAAGATCCAAGGCAACATGGTTTTACCGAAGGATGGTCTTGCCAAACAAATCTGATTGAGTTCTTTGATTGGGTGACCAAGGAACTAGATCTGGGGCATGCAATGGATGTCATCTATCTGGATTTCATCAAAGCCTTTGATACTGTTCCTCATAGGAGGCTTGTCAATAAACTCAGTAGCTTGTTGATGGGTCCCAAGATAGTAAACTGGATTAGAAATTTGTTGACTGACAGACAACAGAGGGTGATGGTACATGGAGCTCACTTGGATGAGAGGAAGGTGATTAGCGGGGTGCCTCATGGTTCGGTCCTGGGCCCGGCACTGTTCAATATATTTGTGAGTGATATTGCTGAAGGACTGAATGGAAAAGTCTGTCTTTTTGCAGATGACACAAAAATTTGCAACAGAGTGGACTCCCCTGAGGGAGTGGATAACATGAGGAAAGATCTACAAAAGCTGGAAGACTGGTCTAATGCTTGGCAACTACGATTTAATGTGAAAAAGTGCAGTGTCATGCACTTGGGTAGCAGAAATCCAAGGGAAAAGTACACAATAGGGGGTGAGAGGTTGGTATGCATGGTTCAGGAGAAAGACCTTGGTGTGATTATCTCTGATGATCTCAAGGTGGCAAAACAGTGCAACAAGGCGGTGGCAAAAGCCAGGAGGATGTTGGGCTGCATACAAAGAGGGATTACCAGCAGAAAGGAAGAGGTACTTATGCCACTGTACAAGTCACTGGTAAGGCCTCACTTGGAATACTGTGTTCAGTTTTGGAGGCCATATCTTGCAAAAGATGTAAAAATACTGGAAACTGTTCAGAGAAAGGCGACCAAAATGATTTGGAGCCTGCGTCAGAAGCCTTATGAGAAGAGACTTGAAGACCTAAATATGTACACTTTGGAGGAGAGGAGGGACAGGGGAGATATGATTCAGACCTTTAAATACTTAAAGAGAAATGATGAACAAACAAACCTCTTCCAAAGACGGGGAAGCTGTAAAACTAGAGGGCATAACAGGAAGGTGCAAGGTGGTAAATTGAAAGGCAATGTCAGGAAATATTTCTTCACTGAAAGGGTGGTGGATGCTTGGAATGCCCTCCCGATGGAAGTGGTGAGGGCAAACACGGTGATGGAATTCAAAACGGCATGGGACAAACACAGTGGATCCCTTCAAATCCACTTATGATCCCAACGTACAGCCCCGGTACCAGCCAGACGTTTCAGAACAATTTCTTCAGGGGACCGTTAAGAAAACTACCTTAAAACACAAACGGAAAAACCAGCAAGCCATCACCCTCACAAAATCAAAATTTATAATTTATAATAAACCCACAACCGAAAATCCCACTTATGTCCTTGTGGTCTTTGCTATATAGGGAAGACAATCCGTCCGTTTTGTACTCGTATGAGGGAACACCGAAGCCGTCTGAACCGCAAATGTCTAGAAGCTCCCATGGTACAAAATAGTATGGAGAAAGAACATACATTTGATCAGTTACGATGTTTATGTTTAGAGCAAGTACTGTCTGGTAGTCAAGGGAAGACGGTGGATCAGGTCCTTATCAAGCGAGAACAACGGCTGATTTTCAGTTTGAATACTCTAGCTCCGAAGGGTCTGAATGGACAGATAGAGTGATCTGCTTGTTTGTAAATAAGTGGTATACACTGTGGAGAGTAGCTTCTCTATGGTATTGTGTTGCCGCTGAGGTTTGGCTTCTGGTGGTCTGCTAGTGTTTTGATTGGATGGAATTAGGGAAGTGTTATAGAACGGGGGTTTAAAAATGGAGTTGTTAACATATAGTCCGCATGCGCGGCGTTTTTTGTAAGCTGGCAGTCGATATTTGACTGCCGGTGTCGAAGAATGTATTAACGTGGGCAGCATCTTTGGTAAGTGGGATTTTCGGTTGTGGGTTTATTATAAATTATAAATTTTGATTTTGTGAGGGTGATGGCTTACTGTTTTTTCCGTTTATGTTTTCAGGTAGTTTTCTTAACGGTCCCCTGAAGAAATTGTTCTGAAACGTCTGGCTGGTACCGGGGCTGTACGTTGGGATCATAAGTGGATTTGAAGTGCCCAGTCCTTTTTTGAAGTTGAGTATCTTACTCCATTTTTGGAAATGATCTTTTTTAGTTATTAACATCATAAGGACTGGCATCGGTGTTTTATTTTACATGTTAGAGGTCATTGATGTGATATAACACGATTGCTGCTATTGGGTGTGAACCTAAAGACAGCAGTGTTTTTTTATACTGAGACCTCGTGTGTTATTTCTGATCCTTCATAGTGTTGAAAGTGAATGACACATTTTGTTTTTTTGAGGTTTGCAGTTCGTTCAGTGACCAATTGATTTTTTGTGTGAATATACCTGATGCAAGCACAAGGTAGTTTGCACCTTTGTTCTTTTGGGAATGACATCAGCCTTTACATGTTAATGATTTACTGTTTGTGTCATATACATTTCATGTTGGCTCTCTGTTCACGAATGCTGATGCACATAGGATGGAGCTCTGAAACGCCTGAGTCACATGGGCATGGACAGAACCATATCCATGTGACACCCGTATGTATGCTTCCAATTCAAAATGTCCCCAACGTGCAATGTTTTTTGTGTTGTGATCATGTCATGTTTGCCTGTGTGTACCTTTATTATGTGTTTCTTAATGATTGACTCTCTGCAATTTGTGCTGATGTTGCAAAGCGCATACCAATACAATATTTCTCCTCTTTTGACACAGGGCAGAGAACAAACCAGACACATCTATTACAGTGCATCTGGCATCGCCATCACCCACCTGTTGGAGGACACAATACCATGGAACTTTCCCTGGAAAATGGTGCCATAGGATGTTTGACCTCTGCGAGTGGGACACATGCCTAGGATGGACAGTATTATTTTTGGATTGCTATTTTGGCCATGACAGACCTGTCCAACACACTGTTGCTGCCGTGCTCTGGTTGGGAGTCGTGCTCATCGCAGGAGACACACAGGACCTTTCATGTACTGTGGCATATTGGGATGTGACACTTGACTATACATGCCCAGGGTTGCAAGGATAGTCTTAACCTGACGTGTTGGATTGCAGATACGCTTTGGACTTTGCACACTGTGTACTGGTCCCCACGTGTGAAGCAGGGACTGCCATTGTCACCGTATGTTGCACATTCCTCCACAGTTGTTTTTTTTGGCCATGTGTGTGACATGGAACACAGGATATGCTCATCTGTTTCAACACAAGCATACAGCCATGCGTGTGGCATAGGGGTAGCGATGGAGAGATCCTGTTGTCTATGTCCACCTACTCTCCACCTGGACATGATACAGGTTTTGCCACAACACCGCTTTAATGCACACCAGCATCCTGGATTGATGTTTTCAATCACCAAGGGTCTTTGCGTGCATGTGTGGCATCACTGAATCATGTTGAAATGTCAATGGTGCATGTGCATATGACTGATTATGTTGGCGAAACACAGCACGTGGCAATATGGCTTCTGTGTGGTTTACTGTAACATGTTTGCCCTTAATTTCCCTCTCTATATACTGTTTCTTGTGTTTGTTGACTGTACAGACGTGATGCTCTGCATTGATTTACAAACCTTGCATTGCATGTCTGCACAGTCCTATTTATCCCCTGAGGTAATGACACTCACATTGCCATGTTATATTTTGAGTGTCGCAGTATGAGTGTCCATTGTCTTCCTTCAATTGTGCATTCCCTGTACGGTGATATATGTGTACAGACACTGTCTACACACCAACTGGTGCAGGGGGACCTCCTGCATGGTGTTATCTCTGCATGTTTCTGCAGGTAGTTTTCATTTGAATTCTGTCTGTGTTCATGTGCCTCTGCTACCTGTTAGCATATCCTCATTGTGCATTTGATGATTGTTTAGGGTTACATTGTTGCAGCTTGGATTCCTATTTCAGGCATTATGTGATAGCTGTAACATTATTTTCAATCTGTGGTTCTAAAGTTACAACGTTTCAACAACATATGCTGTTTTTATTTGTGTGCCTCCTGTGTTGCCAGATAGATATATTTTAGGGAACAGATCATGATTGATGTGTGTTGGTCCCTCATCATGCACCGCCTACTGTCTACAGACTGTGATCTGATCTGTACACAGCAGATCTGCATGTGCATTTGGTCATGGTTACTGTTGGGGGTTTGCCTGTCCTGACAGCCAGCAGGCGTCTTGTGTGATGCCCTGCACTATTTTTGTATGCAGCCTTTGCTAATGAGCTCACGTTGGTGGTGTGGCCTACCGGTTTGTGCATTGCCATTTGTGGTAGTGGTCATAGGTGTGATTCCTCTCTGTTCTCTTTCATTTGTATGCTTGTCCTGCAGAACTAGTTTTCATTCCTGTGACAGTCATATCTGTGCAGATCTGTGCTGTGAGCACATTGTACCCTCATCAGAGTTGTGAACCATTCTTCTGTCCATCTAAGTGTGTCTAAGTATAATCTTCTTACCAATCCTTTATTGGTCCATAATAAATAAGGGAGGCCAAACCCGACACAGGCCGTGTTTCGAAAAACTCCTTCTTCAGGGGTAGGCTCACCTTACACTAAAACATATTATAAACAATTAAAAAACATATCACATACATGAAAAAACTGTAAAACACGATAATAAATAATAAATGTAAATGACATGCAAGACTTAAATTCATGAACTGTATATAAACACTTATATATGTGTCCTGTTTGGACGTATAAAAACACATATATAAACCATAAAATGACATCAGTCAATAAATATTATATAAAAAGCCATGCAAGTCTTATACACCAAATGGAAATGATGATATGTGTCCTCTTAAGACAATTAAAACATAAATATATAAAAAACTTTAACATATAAAACCAGAGCACGCTCTGGTAAATCGTTTGAGGAGTATTGGAAAGTATGGACCCCATTACACACATGCAAATACAAACATAATTTTTGAACTAAAATAATAAATAAATAAATAACATATCATAAAAACATGACCATATTAGAAACTCAATCCAACGACACATTTGTGGTCATTCATGGCCCTAAGGTAACAGTACCTCCTTTTACTCCTGCTCCTATATAATAGTCTTTTTTCCCACTCTGATCCTCTATCTCTCCTGTTTTCTCCATGTTTTAAAGGATTGAGTTTTAAAAGTTTAAGTATTTTTGGCAGTTTCTAATATGGTCATGTTTTTATGATATGTTATTTATTTATTTATTATTTTAGTTCAAAAATTATGTCATTTTATGGTTTATATATGTGTTTTTATACATCCAAACAGGACACATATATAAGTATTTATATATAGTTCATGAATTTAAGGGGTATGTTTACTAAAAGGCCGGTAAAGTGCGGGCCGCGGTAGAGTGAGTGTGCTGTATAAGGAGTGGGCGTTCCGTCCTGAAGAAGAAAAGCCGTGATTGACAGATGCGCTAAGGTGCGCGGCGCCCGTGTGCGCCCCGCACCTTACCGCAACTGAGAGCCGAACGGGAGGCATATGTGTCCCGCTGATCCTTAAGCAGAAGAACAGAACCACAGCACAATGGTTAAAGCACTGACCAATGGTGCGGGGATCAGGGGTTCGAAACCGCGCAATGGCTTGTTGAGGTGTTAGTTTATGAGGCAGAGAAATACTGGGCCGAATAAGGCAGCGCGCTGAGTTGTTTTTTGGCACACATCAATACTGGATGGGATAAGGAGGCGCGCTGATGTTTTTATGCGACATATTAATACTGGGCGGCATAAAGCGTCGCGCTGATGTTTTCTGGTGGCATATTACTACTGGGCGGCATAATGGAAGGTATAAGTGGGGCGCTGATGTGCAAACAGAAACACAGAGCCACAGCACAATGGTTAAGGCACTTACCAATGGTGCAGGGATCAGGGTCCGATCCCCCACAGTGCACAATGTAGACAGCTGCCTGAGGTATGTTTATTTTAGGAGGCATATAAATAATGGACATCATAACGCGGCACGCAATTGTTTTTGACGCAATGTAATACTGGCTTGCATAAGTGGCGCATGGATGTTAAAATAGAAGAGCAGAGCCAAAGCACCATGGTTATAACTCCCACCAATGCTGCAGGGATCATGGGTTCGATCCCCACATTGACCAATGCAGACTGCTGTTTGCTGTGTAACTTTAGGAGGCTGATAAATAATGGGTGGCATAAGGCAGTGGTATGCTGGGCAGAAAGCGTCACGCTACTGTTTTCTGAGTTATGTTAATACTGAAAGGCATAAGCAGCGTGCTGATGTGCAAATCAGAGAGCAAAGCTGCAGCACAATGGTTACCACACCAACCAATGCTGCAGGGATCAGGGGTTCAATACCCAACAGTGCAAAATGAAGACAGCTGGCTGAGGCAGTAGCTGTTAGGGGTAATATTGTTTTAGGAGTACCTTATTGTATATTTGTAGAATCATAACTGATAGCAAATACACTCTCAAAGCAGTGTAACAGAACGTCGCCCATCGGTTAATGCAGAGGGCACATGTGAAAATGCAATGTCCGCCATGGCACCCTACAATGTTGGTGAAAGTGTAGCCAAGTGTGCTATATGAGGCAGGGTAAGGTGAGAGCACTGTCCCAGATGGCAGCAGTGTGCATTGTAACGTATGGGAATTGTAAGTCTGTGTGCTGACCAAGGTCTGCCATACCTGATTTGGCAGGGAGGGGCTGCAGACAGGGGCAGGCGACTGATATCAACAGGGGTTCAGAGTTATTCTCATATGGTAATCAGTTGCAGGGCCTGTCTGTAGCCTCACCCAGCTAAATCAGGTATGGCAGAACTGGGTCAGCCATTCTTGATGTAGCAAGGAGCGACTGCACACAGTCCCTGTCGACTGATATCAACAGGGGATTAGAGTGTATCTTATCTTGTAAACTGCCCTATTCCCGTTGGAGACTGAAATCATAAGAGTAGTACAGCTCCATTAAACTCAAGCTCTGGGAAAGAAGCCAATACTCTTCTGTTGTGAATGCTGACAACCTGTGGAGATACTGAATGATGGAGGGGTGTTCATGGTTTGAATGTTCCTGTGAATAAGGTTGGCAGAGGTATGTCAACTGTCTGTGTGCAACTGTACAGCAATCTGTGATGCTGTCTCAAAAGAACTACCCCCTTGTGCCAGATATCAATGCACCTGTTATGGTGTTTCAGAAGGCACAATATAAACACACGTTGCTAGGAAATGAAAACCTCATTCTCCACAAAGGCCATGTTGAAAGGCTGTCAACTCCCAAGGCACTATTGTACGTAACCCATAAGCTATGTCAATCAAAGGCATGGCAAAAGATGCCCCAAGGATGTAGAGATGATCTCAGACACGTTACCCACTAGCACTAACATCCCTCAGTTTGAATGGCAAAGGAGGTATGTGGCAAACCCACACGTAACACAAGCACTGCACAGAGCTAAAACACAAAAACAATACAAAAGTAAAAGAGGGATGAAGATCAGTTGCTGTACTGCAGAAAGCATCTCCATCCCATGTGGCACCCATTAAAATGGACAAACATATTCTGGCTAGCTACAGCCATGCACAGAGTGATGTTAATGTACCGTGCTATAATGACTGTGTGTGAAAGAGGATGGTAAGATGTGGCCAGCAGAGGAGGCTCAAATGGCAGAATAGGTGACATATCAGGATGACTGTGGAGTAAAAGTGCTATGCAGAGCACACACAGGAGAGGCAATCAGGGACAGCTGCAATGCTGGAATGTGTAGGAGGCCAGGATGTGGGTTATCAGCATGCACATCAGGGTAGGATGGCACACAGTTGCCATTACAGAAAATTGTACGGAAGGATGGGTAACAACTCAGTTGAGGGTACAATATGCTCACAGCACACATCAGCACATATATGACGATCAAACAAATGTTAAACACCGTTTACGGACAAGCATACAAATATAAGACACCACAGAGGAAGCACACTAATGACCACTACCACAAATCACAATGGCTAAACCGGCATGCCACACCAACAATGTGAGCTCTAAAGCAAAGACTGCATAAAGAAAGAGTGCAGTCCACTAAACAAACCACCTGCTGACTGTAAGGGCAAGCAAACACCAAAAAGTAAGCATGAGAAAATGCACATGCAGATCTGCTAATTACTCATACAATTGCAGTCTGTATTTGTGATGTGGTGCACATGTGCACACACAATGAAATGTTCTGCAGTGGATACTGCATGCAAAAGAGGGGAAAAATATACCACAAGGGCAACAGAGGACGGTATGTGGATCATGTTAAGAATTTGGATCAAGACATGTGAAAGTTCAACATGTAATCAGGTGTAACACACAACACCTGAATCACAGAAAAACAAAACCCCCTGCTGTGTTGCCATGTAAACACCCTAAAGTGGGACACCTCTGAAAAAAAAGAATATGTGATGGCTAAGCAGCACACAGGATGCACCTTGATGTACATTGAGGAGAGAGAAGGGTGTTTGTAGAGGTGAGGAATCTGATGTTATCTCATGGTACAGTTAGCAGATTAGAAAACAAAGGATATAGCACATGTGCTGATAAAAACACAAAACTACAGAGTATAAACACATGACTGTAGCCACTCCCAGAAACAGTACACTGAGTACACTGTAACACACTGAGCACACTGAGCCAAGCATACTAAGCACAGTGTATGGCAACCTTTAATACCCAGTGAGGTTACATATGTCTGCCAGATACACAGCTGCCACTGTACAAGGATGTGAGCACAGGTGGCACATGTACATGTGTGGCAAATGGTCCCAGACAAGTGCCAATGTGATCAAAGAGAGAAGGACTAACCTACTGGTAACAAAATGGCCTTGGACCCAAGCAAACACTGATCAATTCCCACTAGCACCCCATGTGGCCTAGGTCAAGCCATGTAACCCCTCATTACCGTGGAACAAAGACCAGTTAATCCTCATCCAATGACATTGACAAAAAAACAATGCAGTCTCTGGATCACAACGACGCAGGACTGATAAACAGGCAATGCAATGTGTGCCTTTGTCTCACCCTGCTCAATCACCAAAAGAGTCACATGTTTGTGGAATAAATATCTTTATTTGGTTTACACATCACAGATAGTGTAGTCAGTGCCATCATAATATAAAGGTGAGTGCATCTCTGATGGAATATTGAAAAACCTCTAATAGGGCATAAATCCAACTCACATAGAAAAGTCAATTCATTCACCACAAATGAAGAGCAGGAGATATAATGTGTATCCACTGCATACAATGCACTGGGCAGCAGACCCCCAGCCCCTACCTGATTCTGCATGCTGCAAAGATGTAATGCACATATGAGTGCATGTAGAGAGTTGGCACTGCATATTGAGGACACAACACACATCATGTGTCCCTCAAACCATATCCATCTTGCAACACAGGAGACAACCAAACCAAAAAAGCCTATGTTGAGAAAATGTTTTATTGAGAAAATCACGCTGGGAAAGTAATGTGTGAGGTCTCACATAATGGCTGAGCTAGGAATCAAAGCTGCAACAATGTAGACACAAACTCGCCTCAAAATCACAATGAGTATATGCTAACAGGTAGCACAGGCACATGAACACAAACAAAATACAAACTAAACGACCTTCTCATACCTATACATATACCACCATGAAGGAGGTGGCCCTGCAACTTTTTCAGAGTAGACAGTGTTTGGCCACATATAACATAATACATGGAATGCACAATTGAAGAAGTGCAACGGTGACCCACATTGCCACACTACAAGCATCATGTCGCAATGTGAGTGTCCCTACCACAGGGCATAGCCTGGACTGTGCACATGAGAAATGCAAGGTGTTGACATACATGCAGACTGTCACATCTACACATCCAACAAACACAATAAGCAGCATCTAAACAAGGAAATGAGGGCCAAACATCTTACACGGAGCCACAAAGAAGTCTGAGGTCCACATGTTTTGTCTCACAAACATAGTCAGTCATATGCAAAAGCACCATCCACATTGCAACATGATACAGTGATGTCACACATGCACATAAACACCCTTGTCACATTGACCACATTAATTAAGATGGTCGTGTGTCCAAAATCATTGTTGAGGTAACACTTGTAGCATGTGCAGGTGGAAAGCAGGTGGACATAGACAATAGGAGTGCTCCATCGTTGGCCGTATGGCGCAAACATGGTTGTATGCTTGATTAGGAAGAAAAAGATGAGTGTATCCTGGGTGGCATGTCACACCCAGGGCCAAAACTTAACAATACTAAAACTGTGTTCGAATGCATCAGCTGCACTGTCCATGTCATTTGCTGCTGCACACGGGGGGAACACTGCCAAAAGTAACAATACTATGTGCAATCCAACAGGTGAGGTTAATAGTGTTCCACCAAATATGGCTAGGAATAGTCAAGCGTGACATGTCAACATTCCACTTTCTCTGAAAGTTCATGTGTGTTCTCAACAATGAGCAGGACTCCCTGCAGAACCATCACACAAACAGTGCATAGAACACCTCTGTAATGGAGAATTCAGTAGGTTAACAGTAATACTGTCCATCACTGTCATATGTATCACTCTCAGAGGTAAAACATCCAATGGGCCACTTTCTGGTGTAAAATGTCTATGGTATTGTTTCTCCAAAAGGTGGGTGATGGTGACACCAGATGCACTGTAATAGACGTGTCCGGGATGTACTCAGCCCTGTGTCATGAGAGGATACGTATGTTCTTGTTAGCCACCTTTGAAAAACACCACACAATGCACACCGTTACACCTTTGCAAATTCACAAGAAAGGTATGTTAAACCACACAGTACATGATAACATTACTCAACAAAACATTGGTGATGACATCATTAATCCTAAACACACACACGGGTACAACATGGATATGGTCATGTCCATGCTCGTGTCACACAGGTGTGTCACAGCTACACACGACATGCATCTGTTTATGTGCACATAGAGGAAACATTACATGCATATGAGACAATTATGATTCATCAACAGGTAAACATAGATTCAAATCTGCAATTAACAAATGTGCAACTTACCTTGTGTGTGCATCAGGTGTATGTCAGCAATCCCATGAACCACTACACAGCAATAAGAGGTGACAGTGAAGGGAGAGAATCTCAGCAGAACGTGTACAAAGAAAAGGTCAAGCCACTGTTGATGCATGTCCACATTATGTTCATATCTGAAAATAAATAAACGTGCACATCAGTGGTGACTCACAACACAAGACACATTTTGTCTCACACCACACAACACATGTTGATAATGCTCATAAGGTAAACAGCACTACGGAAGACATACCACAGTCACAACTGCCCCCCAGGTGCACAGTCCCCTCACAGTACATGATAATGTACTATGCCTGAAGAGTGTCTCATCACACACGCAACCTGTAATCACCCACACACAAAGTATGCAAATTTATGCATTCCAGCTGCAACACATGGCCTGTATGTGTCCAAGTGGACCTTCAGACATATAAAGGCCCCGTGAACCGGCAATAATACCCTGTTGTTGGCTTATGGTACAATGTTGGGGTAGGGAGCAAGTGCAGGCAAACCAAATACAAAAGTTGACTACACACACATGCAGATCTGCTGTACCTGACACATATAGAGTGTGGCACAGGACATGCTGAACACAAACACATGGGGATATGTGTGACAACAGCAAGGGATGGTTGATGGAGCTTGAAGTGAAAAACAAAACAACACAACATCTGCCCAATATGATAGAGCAATGAAGATATGTTTTCCACATGACCCCAGGCACACACAATCTCGCTGTACATCCACCTACCACAACGCAAAGCATCTTGGGTGATGTTTAGTCACATGCCAATCCAACACATCAACAGCATCTGAATAAAGTATGTCCTGTGCATTGGGAAACACAACAGTAACAAACATATGTCATGTTCTACAAGAGTATCACACACTGCACCTTCCTGTCCACAACTCTCATACCCCACAACATCACCTAATGTCTGACTGCTCCCTATCACAATGTATAGATCTCTCACATGTGAGAGGCAGCACAGAGTTGTATGAGGCTATCTTCAGGTGTCCATAATCAATCTTTTCCCCATCGTACCTCTGTGTTGTTGTACAGAAAGATCAACAGACATGTCAGCAAACACCATGTTTGCACCTCATCACAAAGTACAGACGAGTCACACAGATCCACTATATTGGCAACAATGCCCCCTATCTTTGTGTAGGGGTGTGTCAATGTTGAATGCTAAGTCGCTTACAATTCTGGAAACACATATGGAATATGCACGAGTGTCTCATGTATGCAGGGACCAAATACATATCCTGGTGTGTAGATGTCATACCTTGAATCATAGTGACAGCTATTTGCTGCTGATCTCCACAGATAGCTGTCAATGTGTGCGTCATGTCATTAAAACACCAATGCCATGTATGTTTGTACGCAAAGCATGATGGCTGCATGCCATCACACTGTGTGTCATTGAGAATGTCCACGCATGGATAGCCTATATGTGTACCTCAGAGAAACAACTCTCACATATGTCTGGTTTTCTTTGCCAACATAATCCTCCCCTTCCCTGTCTATCTATGCAATCTATCTTAATGTGGACTGTACTATCCTACACTACTCACATACCCAGCCTGTAGCTGAGGCATGATGGCATATGTTGAGATTTTATCAGCAAGATATGCCATGTACTCCCTGAGAATTCTGCACAACCATACGCCACCAACACATTCTTTGCTCATCCTGTCCACTGTAACGCACCCCTTGCTGATATGGGGTAGGTTATCCTCTGTATCTGTGTACATATGTAGCACTGTACTTAAGGTCAATTCGCCAACATGTAAATGTGGCCATACTACCTCTCTGGCTGGACAATGCTCAGATCACCATCCTATAACATGTCCATGTCATGGCTTACTGGTGCAGTATACATTCAGAGACACTGTAGGGTGACATTACCACCCTTCACATATATTCCCTAATATCCGCAGAAACTACTACTAAGCATCTGTCTTGTGATATGTATGTCCTGATACGGCCATAATAACAAAGCAACACATAGCCAGCTGACAGGAGTTTAAGAACAAAATGTACACCCCAAAGGTGAAACATATAAATTCAAACCACTGGACTAATGTCCCCAAACGTGGACTGGTCTCACACTGTGAACATCTCACCATATGGCTAACACTGTTCTCCACCCATATCATCACAAAACATCATTTGTGTTCAACAACAACAGGTGCTAACACAGGCAGCCACTAACTGTAAATCTAACCTTAAAAATCACACACAGTCGTATGAGCAACCACCCACATCATCTGGCACCAAATGCTGTTTTGTACTGGCCACATTGTTTGTGCCACACACATGCCTATATGTGAGTTGTGAATTATCACTAAAATACTAATGTGGTGTCGCATACAAATGATATCCTGACATAAACTGTAACTGCTGTAAGCAGAACACACATAGGATGGAAAAGCCGTGTGGGTAGGTAATACGCACATGAGAAGATCTCTCCAATCAACCTCCGTCTGACTGCTGTGCCCTCCTGTGTGTCACCACTGGCACGTACAGGGGGGCACATTGGATCTTGCTCCAGATCCTCATTAATCTCTGCAGGGATATCGTGCCTGAGAGCAATGTTGTGCAGGATGCAACAGGCTATGATTATCTCTGCAACAGTCTTTGGCTTATATTGTAAGGCCCCGCCTGACCTATCCAGACACCTGAAGCGACTTTTCAACACGCCAAAGGTACGCTCGATGACTGAGCGGCTGGAGGCATGGGCCTCATTGTACCTCCACTCTGCACGTGTCCGTGGCTGACGTACAGGGGTCAGCAGCCAGGGGCGACACCCATATCCTGCATCACCTTGGAAATAAAAAAAAATGTGGGTGTCAATATTCAACATAACTGACATATGTTAAGATGTAGTAACCCTACCCAAAACAAATTCTGACATAAACATATCACTGAACAATTAATGAGCTCTCCCGAAAAACATATGCAGTTAGAAAAGGACCACATAGCCTAGAAAGTCAGTACACTCATGGTAAATACTCCAACAGTTCCATCTATAGTGTAACATATTGTGTGTGTGTGTGCGACATGGGTATTGTAATGCATTTACTGTCCACATTGGCACCACTGCCAATGACAGACTATAGTAACGATTCACTTGTCACATTTTCATATTGTATGTCTGAACAGTAACCTAGGTAAAATATGCTGCCATGAGAGGTTGCCAAAAAACCAGAACATGTATGCCATGGAGGCTTGGAAAAATGTAAACCATATCACCTATATGCATCCTGTCCTGTACGGGCAACATATCTAGATTTCATACTCTGTTTCCTTTTGCTGGATATTGCTAAACGGAAATTGTTTAAATACCAATCCTGTGCACTGTGTCTATCCTGGGAACATCCCACTGAAGGTGGGGTCTGCAAACCTGCACACTGTACTACTCATGTCTTAACCTCACAGAGATACACATCGGTACATTACCTTCATGTGTAGCTGTAAACAATACAACTCTGTATGCACACACTTAGACCACAGCTTTAGCCATCCCCTTTCCATTATGTTAAAGTACATGAGGATCACTGGCCAATATGTGGCTAAATCATGATCATCTACAGTAGGCCAAGGTACTGCAGCAACTATATTTCGTTACACCCCTGCTGTGACATAGGCAAAATGCGTGACCATACATATCCACACGAGTGCTGCTAGCTGGAAAGGGCAAAAGCATACATAAGATATTCCCAAACACCCCCTCATATTATATACTGGCTCCTGGGTAGCAAAAACAGTGCAGAGTGAGTGTGTGAACCCAACACACACATGAGAAGGGTTACCTGTATGGATGAGCAATTATCTCAAGGTTAAATGATATACAAGCATTAGTTGGCAATGACCCATCATGATACGTGCATTTGAGGGCCAACCTCCCCCCCCCCTCAGAATGTGTGCAGTTAGTATTACCACACACTATGAGGGATTGTGCAACAGCCTAGCCACATGCACAGGGGTGTTGTCACCTGCACACCATGTGAATGTCAGGATCATATAATGTTAGGAGTCTGATGGTCTATGTTTGTTTGTAGTTGCTGTCTGTGTACGTCTATACCCCTGTAATAATCTAAACATACAACAGTCCTCTAACTAACATTGGTCATATGTTGATTTAAGTTTATGGGTTTAAACGAGTTTGCTAGATATGTGAGTAAACATAAAGAAAGTTACAAAGACATACATACATTACGACACCTCACATACTCACCCAGCAAAATACAGTCCCCATAACGTCCGCCTTCAAATTGTGTGAAGATTGCCGAGTGATGCAGGATATAGGAGTCATGGGTGGACCCTGGAAACCTAGGGACCACATTCAGAATATACAGATTAGCATCACATACAACCTGAACATTCAGGGAATGGTAGTGTTTGCGGTTGCGAAACGCCACCTCCCTGTCTCTAGGCGGGACCAGGGCAACATGTGTGCAATCAATAGCTCCCATCACGTGTGGTATCCCTGCTAATGTCTCAAAGGCCTGGTTCAGGGTCCCCCATTTTTGCCTAGTGTGGGGAATGGCTATGTAATTCCCCACCCGGCTGACCATGGCACGCAGTACTTGGTGGAGACATCGTGAGAAGGATGGGCGGCTCATGCCACCCACTGCAGCCACAGATGACTGGAAACAGCCAGAGGCAAAAAAATGTAAAGCAGCAAGGAGCTTGACTAAACCTGGTATTGCATGGGACCGATCAGTCAGGGGCTCGAGGTCAGGTCTTAAATCCTCATAAAGCTCCCTAATAGCCCTTGTGCTCAGTCGGTACAGGGAGATGACCTGGTCCTCACGCATGCCCTGTAGCTGTGCCCTGGGCCTGTAGAGGCGTGGCTGCCGAGCCTGCACCTCGGCACGCCTTCTGCGCCGTGAACGCACAGCACATGGCTGGACCACCTCCACAGCTGCAGGTCTGAGTTGCTGCGGGACTACACCCATGCCCTGTGCTTCAGCCCCGTGGACACCATCTCCCCTGTCCGGCAACCGCAGCATCTGCCCACCACTCAGGACACATGCATAAGCATAAATTGCTGCCATAAACTCCTCCCGTCCCACTACCGTAACACACTCTAACAACCACACAAACTCTAACAAACACACAAACCACACTATACAGTATCCAAAAGTAAAAACAACACCTGACAATACACACACAACACAATATAATAACCAATACAAACACCAATACAATCCTCTAGTACAACTGCTTAGACTTTCGTTCTTCTTCACACCAACCACACTCCTCCTGCTCTTCGCCTACAACCCTCAACGTGGGTAATGTTGTGATGTTAATATATGGTATTATGGGGTGTGTGGTTTGCGCACAATGCGCATGCGCAGTTGATCGCATGCGATGCCCATCGGTGGCGCGCGTGCATGACTCTACGCATGGGCGTCGGTCAGTGCGTGGCCACACGTGTATGTGCGCTGGCATGAACATGCGCACAAAACACAGACACCCCTGCGGTACTCGTTGTAGTGCGCATGCGTACAGCGACACATGCACAGTACTGTGTCCCAGGGCGCATGTGCGTTTGTCCGCGTACGGCCACCCATGCGTTGGCGAGCACGCGCCCAACGCACGAGCGCCACGCCTGCCCAATTACGCATGTGCAATGAAAGACACGTGGCAAAACACTATAAATAGGCCTGCACACGTGCATCACGTTGAGGGTTGATAAAGGAGTTAGTTAGAGAGAGAGGGTGTCATAGATAAAGTCTGAAACAGAGACAGTGGTGGGACTACTGCACAGGAAAGAAGCACAGTGAGGGATAACAAAAACTATACTTAGAGAGGCTGTGGTGGGAGTAGTCCAGAGGAAGGAGGTAGAGAGTCTGTCCAGGGAGTAGGGCAGCGGAGAGAGGCAGAGAAAGATAGTCAGGAGCAGAGTAGATTCCTCACTTTGTGCTAATATAATTTTTACGTTCCCTTTGTTATTGTGTCCTTTACTGTGTCCTGTACTGTAACGTTTTGTAAGTCATTATTGCATGCTGTGTTTTGTTTTGTTTTGTTTAAGTGAGTGCTGTTGTGTTGAAAGGAGCATTTAAAACATACAGAGATGGAGAGAGAGAGGGAGAGAGACGGTGAGGGTGAGGGTGAGGGTGAGGGTGTGGAGGATTGGGCCAACCTGTGGTGGGTGATACACCAACGCTACAGACGTCACACCCTAGGGAGGGACATGCAGGACCATCTGTTGGGCCACAGCCTGCACAATATGTCCAAACTGGGAAGAGAAAAAGGGTACCTGTGCCTGGTACACAGCGAAAAAGAGCTGTATGCTTCAGTGATAGAGAGAACTATATCCTACTCTCGCATGTAATTGAAAACTATGACCTCTTATTTGGCAGGCTCAGCAGTCGCACAACAGTGACCACCAGAATGGCAGTATGGGAGGAGGTGCGTAATGCAATGTCAGAGGCAGGGGGCCCCACAAGGGATGTTGAAAGCCTCAAAAAGAGGTACTCTGATATTAAAAGAGGGGTGCGCCAGCACATGGCGGCTGAAAGACAACATGTGCTTGGCACAGGTGGTGGGGGCCCTTTTATCCCATCACTCACACCATTGGAACAAGAGCTGGCAACACGATTGGGCCACATCTATCTCCGTGGACTGCCAGAGGCCCTCGACACGGCACATCCTGACGCAGGTATGTATAGTAATTGCCAGGTATAAATTCATGTTCACAATGTCCCTTCAGTACACATCATTCAGCTGCACACACACTCCCATACCTGTGACCCAATCCACACCATGTTTAAAAATTGGTGTCACATGTGTGTGTTATGGCCATGCACAAACTGTGTTGTTGCCATGTCCTGTCACAACATTACATATGTGTCCCTCGAAAACAGCAACCTCCCCATCTTTTTCCAAAACTCCACACAACAATTCCTATCCAACCTCCACATCTGTGATTGCAAAGCACCATATGATTTTGTGGCACACTAATCAGGTAACATGTGTGTGACATACTATTTGGACAGTGCTACATGTGCTTCTCAGTGGCCCACAGGTGCTGGCTACATGGGATCCACGGCACAATGGGTCACAGCCAAACATATCCAACAATGAGCATAAAGTATGTCTAAAGACAATATTTCCTATGCATAATTAAACATAAACAGTCAATGTATGGCCAAAACAAGTGTAAGGGTGTTGTATTCTCACACATGTGTGGACATATGTTGCACAGATAGGGGATGGAATGTGATGGGGGACACATGTGGCATGGCACTCAAAAAATACACCTGGAATAAATGCAACATGTGCATGGCCACACGACACACATGTGCCCCAGAAACAGCTGAATGACGTCGACAAACATGTATGGGAGGGTGTCATGGGTCGGGTATGCAGCACACACGCACATACCCACCCCATCATCTCTGTGGTGTCTGTGCCACACATATATAGATATGATTATGTTGAAACATATGTGTTTTCTCTGTTATTGTTCAATATGCAGGTGACTACAGTAAAATGGGAGAGGAAGAGGAGGAGGAGGAGGAGGAGGAGGTGGAGGAAGAGGGTGACTTTGACATCACAGTGCCAATGAGTGTGTTGGAGGATGAACCTGCTGTCTCAGGGGGCAGCACAAGTGCTGTTGATGAGCCCATAGAGCCACCTGTACCCAGTATATCACCACTAGGGGCAGCATCAAGGGAGAACATCCAAGGACCCAGGCCGCAAGTATACACCGATAGCCCTGACCCTCAGATGATGATGGCGGAGTTAAGGTCCCATGGCGCATCTGCACGTCGCGATGCTGAACGTGGGTGACAAACGACAGTCATAATTTCAAAAAAAACACCAATAGTCACTAGTTGGTGTTTGTGTGGTGAATGTTGCAACATAACCACCACATATATCACATGTATGGCTCATGTTGTTGGGATATTGTTTCTTGAAAGAACGGTGTGGGGTATAATATATGGTGTTATTATGTCGCAAAACAGAATCACCTAAGGTCAGTTGACACCCACAGATGCAGGCCTAAGAGGAATGTTGTATAAGGGCCACCATGTTGTTGTCATGAGAAAGATCAAAACTTGCCCTTGCAACAGTCTACCTCATTGCAGACACCCAGATGTCTGGTAAACCACAGGATGACAACTAAATGATAGTTAAAGAAACAAAAATACCATATATAAAGCAATGCAACCCTCCTCTGTGATGTAACAGCACAAAGACTTCATTCCCCACAGTTTGCATCTGCAGGTGTCAAATTACATAGCATATGGAGAAAGGTGTGAAAATATGTCAGGTCAACCATAGATAAGGGGTCTCAAACGTACAGAATGAACCTGTTGGCTTGTTTGGAGAGAACATTCCTCAATTTCCCCTGTACATAAAGACATAACATAGACTGTAATCCAGACAGAAAAGGAAAACACCATGTCCCCTTACTGTAAGGCCAACAATCCATCAACAGATTGCATAGGCTGTGAGCATGTGTGTCCCAGTTAAATTGTGGGCCTATGTCCCCATACCGTGTGATGGTCCCCATTATCATAAGTGTCATACCTGCAATATGTGTTGTATGCAACCATATAGTAATGAGTATGAAGCATGTCTATTTCTCAACAAATGGTTAAAGAAGGTCTAAAACCTTGAACAATTACTGTGCTGCAAACAAAACCTAAACACATATGACTAACTACAACAAAAGCTTGCCATGTTGAGACCATATCATACACCACGTATCCACACAACATGACCAGAATTGGCACATCACCCTACCCCTCCTTTCCGAATGCAAACATTAGAGCATTACACAAAGACCTCACATAACATACTGGTGGATGATAGCAATTGTCAAGCCCAATGAGAAATAACATAAACTGAAGACCTCATCTCCTTTACAAAATAACCAGATACATCATCATAGAGCAAACAACCAAAGAAAAACATAACCTAGTCGAAAAGTGTTATTGGAGCCACAAAAGGCAACTAGGGAATTTGACACAACACTGTATAGGTTCTAATATTAGTACACTGGCCAGTGGGTAGATAGAAATATCTGACCAATCAGTACAGTGATACATACATTCTCCCTTGCAGCAAGGTAAAAAATAAACATACTGAAGCTCAGCCTGTAAGGATCCATATGCTATGTCAAATGAGAAAGCGGAAAACATATGTTGTCTAGTTGTTGTGACTGTTTTCCAAGTCCTAATTGCTGCATCCACGTTCACAATGCCTGTTCAAGAGTTCTGCTCACTCACCATAGCCTGATGTTTATGTGTTCAAAAAGCTCTATTGTACTGTTTTATCCACTCTACATTGTCACATTTGCTTTAACATAACCATTTTTTCCTTGTAGTAGGTCTCTGACATCCCACACTATCAATGACGTTTTCAGCATGCCAATGTCTATCCTCAACTACACTCACATAAGCAGCTATGTTCATAAGGTATCACCCACTCCCACAAAACACGTAAATGCTTCACGGGATTAATGTCTGTCAGCACCATCACATTCTAGTCATTCCCCAACATCAGCTCACGTACATTTTGTACACCACCAAGCATACAAATCAGTTTAGTCCTTGCACCAGGCAATTCCAAGGACCAGCACATCCATACGGATAATGTGTACATCCCCACATCCAGCCCTTATACTGACAATGTAACCCATCAGACCATACATTGTCATGTCATAAAACAATCATTAGGTCAGGCCAAACCTGATTTGCCGTCACACAGTCTGACACAAAATAAGGCATCCCATGAGGCTACATCCAGTACAAACATCTCATGGAGACTAGCAAATCCCATAAACACATAACACACAGTTCCTGTCATAACATGCCCCAACAGCTCATGTGCATCTCTATGCCACATACTGCAAAACCCTGGACCCATACATGACCCGTCATCCCACACCTCATAACTGTTGTCAATCAGCTATTGTCGGTTGAAGGTGTCCGCCCCCCACAAATGCCCCCTTACCCCCTACACACTCACTAAAAACACATATACTGTCCTAACCCAAAAAACCCACAGCCCTACGCACTTAACGTCATGACCAGAACCCCACCATTGTCTATGTGATGTGTTGAACAAATCCACTGCTGTATTGTGATGTTGTTGTAGCTGTAGCAGAAAGGAGTGTCTGAGGGGGGTGGGAGGAACAAAAGCCCCCTGCCTGCTGGTCCCCTCTGCAGAGCCACACATCATGGACAGGGAACATTGTCTGCATTGTGTCTCCCTTAAGGCAGCGTGCCTACTGACACGCTAGCCATCACACCCCTGTGTCCAAAGAAGCCAAGACCACAGTTACCAAAAGCACATGTGGCCTAAACACCAACAGAAGGTAGACACTATCCCTTTACAGATGATAAAATACTTGCACAAATTATAGGCAAACAGGGGCGACCTAGACAACACTCCATTCTGTCCTTGCTGGTGCAGCAACGGCATTAGCCAGATTCACAAATCCTTTTCAGACGGGTGCTGAAATCCGCAATGTTACTTACGTGCAAACCCCTGGAAGAGCATGACCAGTGCAAATGCACACGTGATCAAAGGTGTGGTTGGACCTGTATTGGATTGACACACGTAAGCACATAGCTGAGCAAACTACCCATGTGTGTTTCCTATACAATGCACAACCCCCCGTTCAAACCCCTGATGGATATTGAAATCAGACATATAACCCGCCAACTCAGGCTATCACTGTCCATCACCAGTCAGTACCAGCAGATGTGCTTCCCTCAACATACCCCGTCACTATTTTCCTGGTTGTTGCCCACCACTGATGGTCTCCTATGTTGCTTCCCTTGCTCTGTCTGAACCCTACAGATCTTTTCCAAAGTGTACCAGATCTGATCCCCAAGCCCTCATAAGTGGTACACAAGGTGCACATGAAACTCTCACGTGTCACACACACGCGCCAGCAGTGCACATGTGCAGGTAAGGTGTGACATTCCTGTGCTGTCATTCCATACCACTGAGTTCATAACACATCACCCATTACCTGTACATATTGAGAATATGTGTCTGAAGGTGGCTGTACCTGTGCAGACATTTCCAAACACTCCTCGGTTCAACAATGCTTCTGGCCATCTGAGGTGTTTATGGCTGCTGCATGCTGCACCTGACCTAAATAATGGATATGAGATGACTGTCCTTGCCCAATTCTGTTGCCACGTCAGTAGTATGTGGGTGTGTATGCAGAAGCTATTTTATGACTGTTGTGTTGGCCTCCCACATCTTCTTTCTGTATAGTGTTCTCTGCATTTCTATTAGTTGTAGTACAGTGAGATATATGTGTTATACCCCTAACCATGTTCCCATATGACTCAGCACTATCACATTAGCATTAGTGTGGGATGTGTATGACATGTTGCTTTATGAAGGTGTTTTAGTGGAGAGGTATTTCATTGACCACCCTGTGTCCCATTCACAGCCAATCGACGTGCTCTGGAGCGGATTCGCTGTGCTGTGGAGCAGAACACGAGGGATGTTTGTGCTGAGCTCCGGACATTACATGAGGGGGTCATAGCCATGCCACTAACTCGCATGTGTGAGGCCCTTGAGGGCATACGTGATGTTCTGATCCGAGCTGCACCTGCACCACCAATGTATCCGGAGGAGGATATAGCCTTGCCAGGGAGAGGGGCCCGACGTGGCAGGCGTGGCCGACCACGCCGTCAGTAACCTATGATAATATAGAAATGTACAGCAAGAAAGCAAAGGTTTCTCTTTGTTGCACTGTTCATTTTTAGCAACTATGTACATAGTTTTTTTCTGTTATTGCGGCTTGGTTTGGGTTATATGTGAAAGAAGACATATGTGATTAGTATGTTGTGTTTGTGTTATGTAATTGGCTTGGGGGGATCTTTGAAATGTATTACACACATGTTTGTAACAATAGTTTTATATGAGAGAATACCTGTGATAATAAACAGCTGTCCAAAAATAGATACACTGTGTCTTCCCAAAGAGTGTCCATTTGGTCCCATGTGTATCTCTGAGAGGGGGGTGGGAGGACCATATAATCTGCAACCATGTCCACTGCATAAGCTACTTTGCCACACATATACTATTTCCATGATCCACACATATGTAATGTTTCACTAGCACAATGTGTCACCACAGCCTCTGAGCTGCAGCGGCACAGTATGCACAGACATCCATGTAGAACATGGGTGTGGAACCGTGATACTGTGGAGCCGCAGTACCAGTCAGGTTCTGAGCATATCCCTAATGTATATGCTGGCGATATATATCAGCATTACAATTATCATGACCACCTTACTGGTTTGTGGCCCTCCAAGACTGAATTTTGAGAGCGCTGCCTTACACCTCTGTCATGTAAGATTTATTTTGGGCTAGGTGCAGATGTCACAGACATCGGATGGTTATTTGGAATGCTAACATTGCTCCTTGTTTCTCACCAGCAGTAAAGGGTGGTGGCAACGGCAATATGTTGTTTGTGGTGAGAGGAGAGGAGGAATATGATACACTCTAGGTAACATGTTTGAGGTCTTGGACATCTGCGCCTTGCCCACTCACATTCCCAAATGGCAGAGGTGTAATCCAGGTCTCTCAAAAGCGAGCCCTGGAGGGCCGAAAAATCAGTCACGCTGACAGGATATCTCCAATTCATAGATATCTCTGCCACACTCATTATGAATATTTCCAAAACCTGAACTGCCTTGCGGCTTCTACAGAACCACGGTTCACCACCCTTGATGTGGACACAGGGGTACTGTGTTATAAATGGCCTGTTTACGTTCCATAAACATCACCGCTGGAACCCGTCATACAGGACACATTGGTGGCATATGTGTGACCCGTGCCCTCACCTATATTAGTGGTCACATGCACCCCAACCCACCATAGGGATGCATGTTACAGAGGCCAGACATTTGTGTGCTGCATATTTTGCCGGCTTCATATATGTGAGAACATGTGGGTCATGTATATCCATCCCTGTGGCATGTACGTCTGTGGGGCAGCCACTACATTGTAACATGTAATGCAGCACCCTGCTATCACACACCTACACACATGATTTTCCCAACACACTGCATGTGGTGCCAATTGAGGTATCACACGCATGTTTACCCGTCAGGAATGTATGTGGCTGCACACATAAGACATGCTGGCATCTATAGTCATATGCTACGTGAGACACGTGATCATTACAGGGTTCTGAACAAATAGTTTAATATGTACAAACAAAAATAAAACTATACCATATTTAGGGTAGGGGGAAAATGCCATCACCCACCTCCCCAAAACAAACCCTCCCCACCCCGCACACACACACCCGCAATAAACACACTCCCACACACTAACCCCAGAGAACGCAAAACATGACCCCACCCTCCCTCAGCCTGGCCGTTGCCCCGTGATCGGCGGACAGGGCAGGCTACAGGGAACATGTGTGGGCCGTCATCAGGAACCATCAATGATGCTCCTGTGACGGCCCTTGTTCAGGGGGGGGCTTGGACGACATGGTGTCAGATGCTCAATGTCAGGCAATACCACTGCCTCTGCCATGGCTCCCGCCATCGCATTTCGCTGCAGGGTGCACCAAGCCGGTTGGCACCCGCTGCCTGCCAGGTGGCATCCAGAGGAGGCCTCACACAGTATGTAGCAACACATCTGCCCAGCACCCCTGCCATGCGACACACACCTCCATAACACATTGTTCATGGTGTTTTGTGTGGTGGCAGTCTTTGCGTGCAACGACGTGTGTGTGGGGGTGGTTGCCTCTTGATTTTTGGAGCCTACTCTGCCCCTTGATGGCGGAGGAGCCAACAGTGACCTGTGCTTGCAAGTCCGCTAGGTCGCTCGATCCCAGGCAACCCCTGCAGGCCACCCTCTTCCCCCACTGACTCACACCACCCAGTCCCCCCACCACCAGCACCCACACGCACAATCAACTGCGCCCATCACACCACCATGTGGACCCAGGCGGCACCCACGAACTTCCATACCAGAATCCCAAGCGAAACCTAACGGGTGTATTCCTCAGGACCATCTGCCTCCTCCATACTGGGGCTAAGGAATACCAACCACGGTCTAGAGAGGGAGGGGGGGCATCGGAGGGCCACTAGGCAGGAGTGGTTAACGTGGGTCTTCGGCAATATGTCATACACCATCGGGGGAAGATGACAGTCCCAATAATCATCACCCGTAGATGTGTGTGGAAACACAGAACATGTACCCCATGCAGGTACCATGCACAAATGATGGGACACTGTGACCTATGCTGGTGGGCAGAACCTGTAATCAATAAGCACCATCACCATGTGATGCATTCTGCATTACTCAGGGCGCTGAAGGTATGCCGCCATGGTGCAGGCACAGCTCCCTCCCTTTCTTTCTCAGATCCGCGACCTGTGTATTTGTGTGAGGAAAGAATATGGGTGGGAGCATGATTTGTTAGAACATAAATCTTGGTTGGGTGGGCAAAATAAACATACAACAGTTGTTGTCCTGGGGCTCAAAAATTCAGGCCACTGATGTGTGTTTCGGCTATAGCATAGTTAAACACCTGTCACAGGGGATCGTCATGGTGCACAAAAGAATGTTTTCTCACAGGTGGACCACCACCATTACCAACTGAGCATATTCACTTAATGTTGGTCATATGTTAACCATATGTCAGTCTATGGAGCCATACCAATTGGTGCTTGTTGTGATGCTACTAGCTGTCCAAAATTGTGAATCTCTTCATGTGTTTATGTTGGAACCACCGGTGGCGGCAGAATGTATACATTGGAGCAGTCGGCCGAATGCGAAGAGAACCCAAGGGGGAGAGGGATGGTTTGTTAAACACATGTTGCATTTGTCATTGACAGTCATGCAATTGTTACAGCAACCGGTGTTGCAGTTTGGATGATC